>BMAO01033746.1:0-164011 GCA_019973975.1 Trichonephila clavata | reverse complement strand
ATTATTGAGCTCTCGAAGTTGTGTAAAACAAAATTTGAAGATTTGATTGTGAAGTAGAGAAAATTATGTGAAAATCTTGTGATATTGATCCCACAGTAAAATTAAAATATTATATTATACGTATGGATTTTACTAAATACTATGTCAATGAAAACTAGTTAATATGTATGTTTTTCAACGATGTTTGGGTACACATATTCGTGTGAAAATTGGTTTCTTCAATGAACTTTGCAAATCTTCTAATAGAAATAAATCCTGACAGGGAATTAACGCAAAATGCATTAAACTAATAGTAGACCAAGCCGTGTTCCGCGGTACTAAGTTCTATTTAACACGGAACAGGGTTCAAGAGATAAAAATGGAAAAGGAAATTATAAGTTATGTATGCAAATAACCATGTTCTTTCTATTGTTTGCACAAACACGAAATATCTAAATCCCTGCTTGTCAGTGCAAGTCACACGTACTTAATGCAAATTTTAATAAAATATGCGATTCTGGACAATTTTTACGCATTTTTAGAACTTTAATTCTTTGTATATGTTAGAGTTTTTACAGGGGTACATGTACTTTCTTGTACTTCTGCCATAGTGCACTATGGCAGAAATTAAACGTAATTAAACCTTCATTTGTGTTTCATGATATTCTTTGAAAGAATGGAGTAGAATAATTTGGGAGAAAATATTTTAAAAATAAATAGGGGCTATCTTGTGGCAACTTGATTTCGAATTTATTTAGTTTCAGAATTGATACGATACATAAGAAATAATATGAGAATCTTGATTTTGTTAAAACAGGACACAAGTGTATTTCTGTGCACTTTCAGGTTCAAAAATTTTGCAGGTGCCTTTTAAGAATTAATGCATCGTGTTAAAAGACAAAATATTGCGTTTGCTAGTGGTTTTTAATGTTATATGCGTAAACTTCCTACCATTATCACTTGTTTTAGGTTATTTCACATGTTGATAAAAGGATTATGTTTTCAACTCGAGTGCACCATAATTTTTCACAAACATTTTGATCAACATTGTTATTTAATAAAATGTTATTCACTTGCATGATTGTTAGGAACACAATTAATTCTTAAGTTCTGTGGGCTGCATCTACCAGATGCTGGGCGTTGGTGGAAAGTGATTCATTCATCAGCCAGCAAATTTAAAGAAACTAACTTTATTAAGAACTGCCGAGCGAGCGAGCACACGTGATTGCTTCACCCGTTTTATATACAGAGCATAGTGACGTCACAGAACCACTTCGCAGTTACAAAAACGTGGCGCCATGCAGCCACTCATTAACACAAATCATTTTATTCACAACATACTCCCACCTTTGAGACTTGGGAGAGTCTCAAACCTATAACATTTATAATTCAATAGATCCAGTCTCTTTGGTTCTTTAATCAATCTTCCTGAAGAAGTATATTTTTCACAATTACATCATTAGTATTCAAGACATTTTCAGGTTTAGTACATTGAACAGAATTTGATTCCTCTTTCAACCCCTTAGCATTATTTGCAATCGCTTGTACTTCCAAAGGGAAGATGCGTTGTACCGGGCGTATTACTGTTCCATGTTGAGTTTTAAGCCGAACTGTGCGAATTTCCCCGTCTCGATCAGGGATTAATTCTATAATTTTAGCTATAGGCCAAGACAAACGGTTCTTATTGTCGCCCCAATTAAGACCATTTCCCCAACTCGGGGCTCACGCACCCGATTATCATTCTGTTTTTGTATTAGCTCACCTAGATATTCTTTCCTGAAACGTTGCCTTAAATTACTTAAAAGTTTAATTCTGAATTTCATTCTTTTTCTTAAGTCTCGCGAATTTAATTCGTCAATATCGGTAGTATCGGAACAGCGATTTTCTATTAAAAACATTGCAGGAGTAAGAGGGATCAATTCCTGTGGATCTTCAGATATATAAGTTAAAGGTCTACTATTAATTAAAAATTCACAATCACAAATTACTGTTGACAATTCTTCATAGGTCAATATTGATTTTCCAAGAGAACGTCTCAATAGTTCTTTAATAAGGCGAACCAACCTTTCCCACCAGCCTCCCCACCATGCGGCGGTGGGTGGTATAAATTTCTAAACTATTCTTTGAGTTGATGTTTCTCTCGATATCTTATGCCAATCCAATTTCGCAAGGTCATTGAAAGCACCCCGGAAATTGGTTCCGTTATCACAGTAAATTATCCTGGCCTCCCGCGCCTGGCAATGAAACGCCTAAGGCTAGCAAAAAGGCATCAGAAGACAGAGAATTTACTAATTCAAGATGGAGCGCACGATAGACTGCACAAGTAAATAATGCAATCCATACCTTTTCGCCAGTTTTTAAAAACAAAGGTCCAGCTAAATCAATTCCTACAACTTCAAATATCGCGCAATCAGTCACTCGGTCTGGTGGTAAAGGTGATGGTCCGCTTGACAATGATTTCACTTTAAAACGAGCACATATAACACATTTATTTAAAATACTCCTAATAGTTTTTCTAGATCTGATAATCCAGAACCTTTCTCTAATTAATGATTGCATTATTTGGATTCCAGCATGACAGTTCTTTTTGTGTATAGATCTAATCAAAAGTTTTGTAAATTCACATTTATCAGGTAACAATATAGGATACAAAAAAGAACTCTCATTTCTTTCAGTTATTTAGACTTAACCCTTAAAATATTATCATTATCAATAAAGGTAACAAATTTTAAAGATTCAACATCAGGTAAATAATATGTCTGAGTTAAACGAATCAATTGTTTCTCAGAATTTTCAATTTCAGCAACAGAGAGTTCATGTTCTTTACATTTGTTACAGTCTTTGCGACAATTATTTACAAATCTTAAAACCCAAGCAAATACTCTAATCATTTTATCATAATCAGACACATTACATAAAAGCAAGGGGGTGCATCGTTTGCTAGATCAACATTCGCATTTCTAGTTTTCTTTATCTCCACGTTAACTTCTTGAGGTTCGCAACTGATTTCACCATCTGGCCAATATTCTGAATTTTGTTTCAACCAGGACGGCCCCTCCCACCATCTAGAATTAAGCATTTCTCGTGGAGAACAACCACGGGATAGTAAATCCGCGATATTCATGTTTCCTGGACATATTTCCATGATTGAATTTGAGTCAGTTGTCTAATTTCCTTTACCCTATTAGCTACAAAAACTGACCAATTTTCTATATTTCTTAATCCACCAAAGTGCTGTTGTAGAATCGGACCAAAGAGTAACTTTCAAGTCCGGCATATTAAGCGCTTTCAAAATAGAATTTAAAAGTCGAGCACCTATACAGCAAGCCATTAATTCCAAACGCGGTATACTCAAAGGTTTGAGAGGAGCGACTCTAGACTTCGCTCTAATGAGAATTACGCTAACTCTAGAATCAACTATTGATCGAGCAAAGACGCAACCCGCATATGACCCCTTGCTTGCATCAACAAATACATGTAATTCAGTTAAAATATCAATTTTCATACAACGTGGCACAGTTACATCTTTTAAAATTTGAATTTCCTTATACCATTTCATAAATTTATTTACAATATTCTGAGGTAGTTCCTGATCCCATGCAATTTTCATTTCCCATAGTTCCTGTAGTATTAATTTGGGAAGCAATGTAGACGGCGCCAACATCCCAATGGGATCAAAAACTTTTTGTACAGTAGACAAAACTAATCGTTTGGTTATTTTCGTTTCGCACGTTAATGATTCGAAATTCGTGCAACATTTCAAAACATCATTATCCAAGTCCCAAATGATACCCAAAATAAAAGTTTCGCCTGAGTGTTTATCAACACTTCTACTTGCCACATTGCTCTCAAAAGTACGTAAATTAAAACATCCTTTCGACATAATTAATTTAGCCTTCTCAATAAATATCTCTATTTCATCAACACTGAAAACACCAGCTACACAATTATCAACATAAAAAGAAGATTTTAACTTTTGTGCAACTTCCTTATATTCAGGACTACAGTTTTCTAAAAGATGCATAATAGATGCATTCAATAAGTAAGGGCTGGAAGACACCCCAAATACAACTCGACAATGTCTGTACACTAATTGTTTTTCATTGCATGGGAAATAAAATCTGAGATAATCTCTATCTTTCGGTGCAACAGATAGCATCAAAAAAGCCTTTTCAATATCGGCTACAATTCCAATTGGATAAATTCTAAAACGATCTAAAATGTCAGGTATTAGTTCAATAAGGTTTACGCCTTTACATAAACAGTCGTTCAAAGATGGTTTCCCTTTTTCATGGGCGGAGGCGTCAAATACTGGACGTATTTTCATTGTCGCACTATCTAATTTAATCACTGGCCTATGAGGTAAATAATGACATTCATTGTTCAATTCTACCTCCGGCACAAGTTCAATGATATTTAAATCTTCCCACTCCCTAAACACACTTTTATAATCATCAAAAAATTTACCGTTTCTTAATTTATTTATCATCCGTAAATGCCTTTTCCACGTTAGTTCTTTGTTACTGGGTAAATTCTCAGAGTTACATTTCCATGGGAGTGTCACTTCATATCTTCCATCGGGAAGAATTTTCATTTTATTCTTAAAATCGGTTAAATCAAAATTTTCTCTAGTATTTTCATTAAGTAAGGGATCAGTTATTCCTAAAACATCTAGCTCCCATAATTCTTTAACACTAACATTCCTTACATGCAACGACGATGTCGTTAACATCTCGTTTTTAACGTTTGAACTTAATTTTCCAATTACCGTCCATCCTAGTTTAGTTTCAATAGCTGTTAAGCCAGAATCTAATTCTATTAAGTTCCCAGTTAATAATTTTCCTATATTATCAGCCCCAATCAAAAGTCCAATTTCAGTTTCCTTACAATTTAAATCCGATAAAATAATTTCCTTATTCTTTAACTCATTTAGAATACGCTTATCCTCAATCTTAGAAATAAATCCACATATTTTCTTTTCCGATAGCGCTTCGAAACTACATACATAAGAGCGTTTTAAATCACTAACCTCAATAGAAAACACACCGTGATATTTAGGTTTCGATTCATCCCCTCCGAACAGAGAATGAATTATAGTTTCCTCTCTAAGTGGAGTGGCCTTCAAAATACTAGTAACACTTTCACTGATATAGCTATTTTCACAAGCGGAATCAATGAGAACTCGCACTTTCTTTTCCCGACCTTTGATCCGAATGAAAACGCAGAGAGTTTGAAAGTATATACTTTCGTTTCTGTTGCAGTTACTTGATAGAGAATTCTCAGTTTTTATGGAACATTTTTGATCATAATTTTTATCTAATTTTGGACACATAATTTCAAAATGGGAATAATTACATTTAGAACACTTAATGGTATGTTTAACATCACAATTTTTACTTAAATGACCAGATCTATTTAAACATATAAAACAAGCACCTTTTCTTAATAATAATTGTTTCTTAGCAATAAAAGACATTTTTCTAGCATTATAACATTTTTCACTCGGATGATATTTCTCACAAAAAATACAGTTATTAACTTTCTTACCTGAAGCACTTTCAGAACTCACCAGTGCTGATGCAGTCATTAATTCAGTTGTTTTCATCCTTTCGGTTGGGGGATCTCTCTTTTGGATAGTAGGGCCGAAACCGGATTTAGCCAGTTGCACCATTTCTTCCCCTTGAACTTCCAGGCGAAGGAAAGTCATTAAATGTTCTAGATTTCGTGATCCTTTGACTTCTGTTTCATTATTCCGTTTTCTTTCCCAGGCTACCAGGACTTCCTCGGGTAAACAGGATTCTACCAACGGTGTTAGAAAGTCTCCATATTTTTCTTGCGTTCGTCCAAGGCTCTCCAACGATCGTAATTTTCCTTCTAGTTCATCGTACAAGGCGGGCAAATCAGTTTTCGTTCTTCCAGACGCAGCGTTCTTCATAACTAAACTTAACAGTTCACGTACGTAAATTTGTACGAGCAAGTCTTCACGGCCGTATCTCTCTTTCAATTGATCAATGGCTTTAGGGTAATTTTCCGCCGTCGCGGGGAAACTCAACACTAATCGTTCTGCTTTCGATTTTGGTTCTACGGATTGCAATAAATATTGCATCTTGTCCTCCGGCGCGATGCTTTTATCATTATGAATTTTCTGAAATTGACTCCAAAAGGCCAAAAAGTCTTTAGCTTCGCCACTGAACTTTTTCAATTCAATTTTCGGTAATTTAAAACTTCTCTTTTCAGTTTCGGTTGGAATAGCAGTTTCTTGTATTTTCGAATCTACTCGGGAATACATTTCGATATAGCGGTCACGGTAGTTTTCTGCGTCTTCCATATCATCCAAATATTCTTGCTCGGCATCTTTCATTTCCAAGAGTTGTTCAGAAATTTGATTCTGACAAGAGTCGAGTCTCTGGAATTTATCCATGATTTGAGTTTTCAGAATCGAAAGTAGATTCATATCGATGTCTTCTTTCCTCAATTCGGTTTCAATTTTCTTCAGACTGAGAGAAAATGCTGTTCTCAGCCCTTTCCTTTGCGCTTTCAACGCAGTCACTTCCATCTTTATAGATCGAAAATTTCAAAGTTCAATAGTTCGTGATTCGGTTTCAGTTTCACCTCCAACAAACAGCCTCGCCCCACGTTGGGCGCCACTAATTATGTTAGGAACACAATTAATTCTTAAGTTCTGTGGGCTGCATCTACCAGATGCTGGGCGTTGGTGGAAAGTGATTCATTCATCAGCCAGCAAATTTAAAGAAACTAACTTTATTAAGAACTGCCGAGCGAGCGAGCACACGTGATTGCTTCACCCGTTTTATATACAGAGCATAGTGACGTCACAGAACCACTTCACAGTTACAAAAACGTGGCGCCATGCAGCCACTCATTAACACAAATCATTTTTATTCACAACAACGATGAAAAAAAATTTTTACTCACTTATAAAAACCAATAGAAGTCCGCTTAAGGTAAGGAATGTTAAAGTGCTTTAAAGAACACCCAATGATTATTTACTATACGGAAAAGAATTCCAATAACACTAACTATGATCGAAATTAAAACAAAATGTGGCTATATCTTTCACAGTTTGAAATTTTCTCGCACATGTTCAAGGACAATAATCTGATTGAAGATAATATTACTTTAATTGGTTAATTCTTTGTATTATTCTTCTCTTATTCTGTTGTGAAAAATGATAAAATTTGGGAACTTATTTTCTTCAAAAGCGAACGCAGTGAAGTATTACCAAAAATATGGTCTTATACGTAAGTACCCGAAAGACTATAGAGCTTAGCGGAATAAGAAACGTAACGTAACTGCAAGACAACATATAAATTCGTACTTATTCGTATTCATGGGGTGGCGTCTACATAAGTAAAACTCTTTTGCCATAACTTTGAACACAGCTACTGTGTTCTGGTCATCTAAATATAGTAATTAGGTCCTTCATTTATTTCAAGTGTACACGTTTTTCTTGAGTGCAATATTTAATTCTTCTAAATCTACGCTAGTTTATTTGTATTCTGCTACAGTCTTTGGCGTGATTAAAATCACTCCAAATAGGCTACAGACGGAATGTAGATATTATTCAAGATGGCCGCCTCGCACCTCGTGAAATATGAAGGATAAAAAATATTACTGAAACTTGATGGAACAACTGAGAACTAAACAATTACAACAATTTGAAACGATTTAAAAAAGGAATAAAAAGAAATTCCCTTTATTTTCTAAGTAAAACGGCGCAGAAAAGTGAAGAGTGAAATTGAATGTCAAAAATTTCAAAATGATTGCAGAAAAAGAAATTAATATAGGCGAAAGCAGTAAAAAATTAAAAATAAATAAATCAATCAAGTGAGGATGAAAGAAGAATTAAATACTAAAAAAGCAACTTCAATATGGTAAGTGAAAAAAATTAGAAAATCATTATTAAAAATAAAACTGTAGAAATTAGCTATTTACTACCATTAAAAAAGGAATTCTGCCTGACAGAGGTGGAATTCACCACACAAAGTTCGACCACGCAATTTATTACTTTTTTAAGAAAAAAAGTTGTTGAGTCTTTACCAGATTTATATATATCACATTTCCCATTGGGTGAAATCAGTAAAATCTTAACTAAGGTACGAAAAAAGAAATTCAATACCTTAAAAAAATGAAATTGACAAAAGAGCGAAGACTAGATTTTAGTATATTACTATTTCGAGTATGCCGTGGAGCACTAAAAGCTTGAAGAATTGAAATTACTTCTGATTGTGTAGACTTAAATATTTTGTTCCTTTTTAATTAGATAAAATTAACGGCATATACAACCTTCTATAGCTCAATTAGTTTTGTATAAAAACATATGTTGAGGAAATAATAAAATATACCACTACTGAGATACATCAAAAACTTTTTTTCATGTAAAACTGTCTGAGAATAACTAAAAACAAGTTCAAACTCCATAATACTATACAATAGCGAATCGATTATATTATTAAATCCTTTCTGAGTAAAAACGGTAGAGAGAGAGAATCTGACGTTTTTATTATATTAATGTAGCTTTTTTTTTTCTTAGGAAAACGTCGTCGCTCAGGAAGCTGACGCTTTTATTTTATCCATTTACCTTTACCCCGTCTTTGGAGACCGTCCTTCATTAGGATGCTGACTCAGAGCTTTACCCTGTCTTAAAAGACCGTCCTCATTTAGGATGCTGACGCATAGCTTTACCCTGTCTTTGAAGACCGTCCTCATTTTGGATGCTGGCTCATGGCATTACCTTGCCTTTAGAGAACGCCTTCATTTAGGAAGCTGTCTCGTAGCATTACCCTGTCTTGGAAACTGTTCTCGCTTGGAAGCTTACGTTTATATTGTACCCGTATACCTTTGCCCTGTCTTTGGACACCATCATTCATTACGGGCCCTGACACACAACTTTACCCGGTCTTAGGAAACTGTTCTTGCTCAGGATGCTGACACATATCTTCATTTTGTCTACAAACACTGTCTTCATTCAGAAAGCTGACGTATTTATTGTGGCTACAAAGCATAACTCTGCTTCCGCCCACCGTTTTTGCTTAAGAGAGAGAGACTGGCGTTTTTATTGCATTAAAATCGCTTTACTTTTTCTTTCAGATATCGTTTGCAAATGCATTACTGAATTATTTTTTGTTTATTTTATTAATAAAAATATGCTCATATTATCTTTCAGTAAATAAATTGTTGTGATTCACGACAGTAACCACATTTGATAAAAAAAGGTCTTAGCTTTAATGTATTATAATTATCCATTTTTTACAAGCTTTTATTTAACTTACAATGTATGTATGTAATTTGTTCGGGTGGAATCTTGCAACTCAAATTTTGAAGCTGATATCTTCACCTATTGAGCTGAAATTTTGTACACATGTTTAGTTTGGATGACAATGTATGTTTTGACCATTTATATTCCGATATTGATATTAATTAAAAATATATTAATTAAAAACATTAAACTAGTTTGGGGCGCCAACTTTGATATACCTGCATTGTTGTAATAATGTTATTTTTACAACAATGACAAAAGTTGGCGTCGAAAATCGGTTTTCAGCCAAACTAAAATTTCATAACGTTGCGCTATTGACAGTATCTATTAACTTTGTCTAAAAAATAATTACATTTCTACAACTTAAAAATAATCCAATATGCAATTTTTTTACAAATTTCTATCTATTTTCTTGGATTTAAATTCAAAACAAAAAAGTAGAGCTATTTTTCAAGTAGATTGGTGCATTGTATACCTTTCTCAACTCTGCCAAGTTAAACTGAGATGGAGTATTGTAGAAATTCTTTAAAAAAATTTATCTAACTTTAATCTATGAAACCCAGGCAAAAAATAATTACAGAATCGGAAGGATCATTTTTTTTTATATATCTTACCCATCAAAAAGGAATCCGCTAGGAAAACAATAAGAGAAAAATATTATCTAGAAGTGCAATGTATTTTCAATTAAAAAAATAATTTTATATTAAAATGAATGAATTTTTTAAAGAAATTTTCTAATTTTAAGCCTACAAGTAATTTAAATATACCTCATTTATTTAGAAGGGGAGAATCATAGGCATTATGGAAGCTAGGTGGTCAGCTAGGCGAGGAGCTCGTCAATTAGGCCGCTCTGATTATGTTGGGACCAATGGATCCGAGAGATGTCATTTACACGAAGACCAGGCTCAGGATGAACCTCGACAGACCAGTCGTCGAGAAGACCGCACATTGTAAGAAATGCACGGGTACAGCCAACTGCTTCATCGGCCACCATCGAGGCACAGATAGTACCTTCACTAGGGGTCCCTGCGTCTTCTCGAACCATACAAAGGAGCCTGTGATTTTTTTTCGATTGATTATAATTCTATGTATATAGTACATAAAAAATTTGTTTTTAATAGTTAATTTTATTAATTAATGCTAATTATTCATTCATTTATTAAATAACTTTTTACTGTTTTTTGTTCTCAATAATCGATAAAATGAAAAGAATATGTTGGGCGGCGTATTGAAGCATGGTACGAGAACAATGGACTTTCAACCTTGGAACCCCCCTCCTTTGAAGAAGTCCTGTGTGCGCTACTGTAGGCCATTCATATCTGGAATAATAGCCAGAAAGACATCACTTCCTCTGGTTAAGACAGATACTACATCAATTCATTTAATTATTAATATCAAATAATAAAATCGCTTAAAATTCAAAACGAAATGGCCTTTGTATCTAAAGTGAGCTGTTTAATGGCTCAATGCACATATTCAATAGCTACTACTGTCACTTAAATGTAATTAAATGGAAATTTAACATCATTTTCAAATTGTCTATAATGACTCTTTTGGTCATTTTTATTAAAATTTACAAAGTTAATTTTCCGAGTAACACAATATACATTTTCTTTTGGTTTCAATTATAATACATATATATGATTCCTATCAAACTAATACTTCCCAGTGTTTTAATTTTAAAAAGCAAAAAAACTGATTAAGAAGTGACAAATATTGGTGTGAACCATATGGACCAGGTGGTCTGAGTGGGTGGAGCATAGCTGCCACTCGTGAAGATATCACATGGTCTATCTTGACGAAAACTACATGTAAGGGATTCAGTCTTAATCTTGGCTTCGGCATTACTAGATGTGCCGTTGTTTACTAGGATTTTTTTCTCTTTAATATTTCAATCTAAAATTTTAACTTGATGATTTAGTTTGTTAAAAATTATTAAGTTTATTATTGAAATTGATTGTTACCAATAAATTCAAGAAATACATTCTAGGATTCCAGAATTATTTGAATAACACCACACACATGAATCAATATTTCTTAAATATATCAAATTATGTCCCATGATGAATGCAATTTAATAATCTTAATAAAGTTCAAAAATTATGGAAAAAATTATTAATATTTTAACAAGATAGATATGAAATACTTTATTTACTTTTAATGTAGCACCACATTTCAAAAATCAAAAACAATTTATGCTTACAATATCTATAATGAAATAGTTCTAGAATTTTAGAACAAATTAATATTTTACATAAAAGAGGAGAGAAAGCAAATTCTGCTTTTTTTGTAGTCAAGAATCCTAAAATTGAAACTTTCTTTTATAGCCAATAATTGCTTCAAATACCAGAAAAAAAGGGTTCAAATGTACAAAAAGAATATTATGATTAATCAATTTTATATATATAAATTTTTAGAACAGCTTAGATATATATATATCTTCTGCAACAAATATTAATCAATAAGCTTCAATTGGCAAAGTATAATTATTTTTTAAACCAAAACTGACCAAGCAAAAATGGAATATAAATACTCAAATAACTATACACATGTTTTTGCATTGTATAAAATTATAAATATCAAACAATCATTATTTAGATGCAAAATCAGATTTAATTTCCTTCCAATAATTCAAGTAAAACATCTTAAAAATAAAATTTCAATGAATATTAATTTTGTTGGTTAGCTCTTTGATACAAACATGTCTAAGAATTTCTTTTGGAAATGTGTTTTTAACCATAAAAAAAATTAACAGCAGGAAACTAAAATCAGTTACACATGCTCATACATTTCACAAATAAAGTTTTATTCTCAAAAATAAATAAAACAGATTCTCTCAAAACCCGACAGCTAGATACAATTCAAGACATTTTTTTAAAAAGAAAAAATACATAAATATATTCTTTCTGAGAAACTTGATCAAAATATCTTCAATATTTACATATTTAATTTAGACAAGACAAACATGAAATTTCACATTCGAGGCAGTTTCATGGTGGCATTGTTGTAAAAAAGCTAAGCAAAAGTGGAAACAAAACACTGAGAATCTATAGTTAAGAAGGCATTCAAGTCGTATTTCTCAAGGTTTCAGAAAATAAAATTTTTATGTAAAAAGAAATTGTTTTAAAAAGTTATACTTAAAAAAAAAAAACTCCTGGTTCAATGCAAGGCTACTTTTTATATGGTTCCTTTGTTATATTTTAACTATAAAACAAACTTATAATTATATGTTTCAAAAGTGGTCGAATTTTCAATTTCTACCATGTCTAATTCCTCAAAAGAGAGAGAAAAAATAATTATATTATGATAATATTATTGACTAATATTTATAACATTAACATTCCAGGCACTCAATTCTTGAAACTCCCAACTAAATTTTGTACTGAGTCACTAGATTTAAAACAATATTATTTCAATACAATTTGTCTTTCAAGTCATTTACATACTGTAGGTTTACAAAAGCTTTGCAGATTATAAAAATTAAGTGAAATTGAAATGCACAATGTTGATGATGCATATAGAAAAAGTTTTTTAAACTAGTATGTAAAAGGGGTTAAGCTCATAAAAAGCCATTTGCTTTCATTTTGAGCATTATTTTTAAATGCATATATATTTTCACGTTAAAAATATATTTTATTGTTCTTTAGCATCTAGCACACTTTAATTTTTAATTATGACCACTCTTGAAACAAGTTGCAGATTAATATAGAGTTATTCCAATAAACTGTTTTAAAATACAAAGATAATTTCAAAGTAAAAAGAAAAAAAAAATCAAATTCTACAACAATAAAGGAATCATTTCTTTCAAAAATAAATAAATAAAAATTGGTATTTGAAAGAGAAAATTATTAATCCATTGTATTTATATTTATGCAAAGACACGCACAAATAATAAAATGTCTTCTTAACAAAGATAACTCAGGTGTTAATTTCCCAACTATATATGACACAAAACATCAGTGCTACATTTTTTACAAATTGAAAGTAATATTTTAACACATATTTACATACATTTCAACATATTTATATATTACTTGTCAAAAATAATTTATCAGATTCTCTTGTAACCTTCTTTTAAATAAAATTCTCTCCAAAAACAAAAATACAACACTGAGTATTAGATATCCTGATATGCATAAATAAGAAATAAAAAGAAAAACTTGCTATTTTACATCACGTAACTCGAGATGAACATATAAAAAAATGTGCACAACCATTTCTTTTTATGCAATTAAAAACTCTCTCCCTGCACTGAATACTTTTTTCAACAAAACAAAACAAAAAAAATTATATACAAATACTAAAGCAATAAAGTGGTCGCGTCAAACAACATCAGAGCAAAAATAGATTTTCACAAGTTCTTAAAAATATACACACACACTAGAAAATGGATATAGAAAAAGTTTAACTCAATAATATACATTAACACACACAATGACCCCAAAATTCAAAAGTACTTACATTCAATATGCTATATATAGATTCATATGTTTATACAATCATTCATATTCAACATTCACAAGACTTTTTCATGTAGTTATGTTCGTAAATATTGGAATGTAATGAAAATATTCACAAATGGATATGAAAGGAATCAAACCAATATAAGCAACACAGGTGTTAAAGAAAAAACACTGATTTTGCATTACAGTAACCACATTCAACATACAAGGAACCTTTCCCATGAAAAATATATATTCAACAAGTGTATAACAATGAAATTAATGTCATTTCATAAATTTTTAAGTGCAGTTTTAATTCACTAGTATGTGCAGTGAGTTAGATAATATAATTATGTAATATATTATAATTATGTAAAAATATTTTTGGAAATTTTTTCAATTAAAAAAATGACCAAGGAATGTATTAATATCATAACATTTCTACTATTTTTTTCTCTTTCAAGAATTTAAAAACAGTTTAGTTTTAAATATATATTATGCAATTTACTTGCAAAAGCATGCTACAATAATCCAGACACATTTTATAAGAAAATACAAGTTAGGAAGGAAAAACAGTCGGTTTTCAATCACTGTTTCACTCCTTAACACCTTCTAATGTTTTAAGACCAAAACAAAATAAATAAAATCCACACACAATATAAAAAAAACTTTGGAGAAGAAAAAAAATTCACCGATTATATACAGATAAGTTAGGTGAATGTGTAGTGGCAATGGATTGTAGTAGAGTTATGTCGCTGACATCAACATTGAGGATGTTTGCTATTCTTGAATGAGGAACAGGGCCTCTGCAGCTTCGCACAAAATCGGCCAACGTCTGACTACGAGTGTAAAGTTCTTGTAATCTGTCTTCAAGGTATATAATGCACTAAAAATTAAAGGAGATTCAAAATTAATTAATATGTACACAAAATATTTATTGATGAATTTATATTTAAATTTAATTCATATATTAAACATATAAGGAAACAATTTAAAATGTAAAATTTTCATTACAAACTTTCATTTTATACTGAAAGGTAGATGATTGTTGTTCACTGTGTATAATTTTTTTTTATAAATCTTCCATATAAAAACAAAACAAAAGAATTAAAGTAAGGAAGTTGCAAACTAAAAAAGGTTTTTTAAAAACTTTGCACAATTTTATTATTTTTTTTACAAAATGTCTAATGAGATTACAGTTTAATATAAAATGTGTGTTCTACTTTCTCAAGTAGACAAAATATATAGACTATTAATGTAACACATACGTGTATGTAAGGATTTTCTAAAAAACAGCTGAATGCAGAAACATGCCAAAAGAGTACCAAATGATATAATAGAAAAATTCCATTTTTACCATTTAAATTCCAATTAAAAAAATATTAATAAAAAATAATTATTAATCAATGATTGATTGTTCCCTTTAATGCCTTTTATCATTAAAGAGATAAATTGTGTAAAAATTAATCTAAAACATTTAGGAATTTTTTTATTATGCGTGATGTTTATGCTTCCTATCAAATGCAATCAAGTTTGAAATAAGTGCAGTATATACTTTCTGTTCAATTTAATTTAACACGTACTTTAAAAATATATGTCATGACCTTTTGCTTTTTGTTTTCTCTATTAGTTTTTCTTTTTATTTTATAACAAAAATAATTTTAATAAATCTGCTGAGCTGTGTTTTGCTGTGGGCTTTTACTTTGAGATTTCATGCATATAACATATCTTGCTTGATGGGTGTTCATTTGTTTAATTACATCAAAGATGGGAGGGAGGAGGAGTTCAGGAATTGATCTTTTTTTGGAGGAGTCAGATTTAATTTGTTAGCAAGATTACAATTGTTTAAAATGGTTACATTGTAATAATCATTATTATTGAAAAGGAGGACTTAAGAATTATGTATTGAAATTTTATATGCTTGCTTAATGCTTGGGAGCCAGATAGCCCGAGTAATGCAACTGTTGCAATTTGTAAAACTTTAAATTTCTTCACAATTTCACCCAGAGAAAAACTTAAAATTTCATAAAACCTTATGTTCTTCAGGAGCTCTAAAATTTGGGGGAGAATGTTGAGTATATGTCATGCAACCTCATCTTCTCTCCACCAAGGAATGATACATTCATCTAGTTCATGCAATACCAGACCAGGATAATAGCCTTTGTCGCTCCATATCCCTCAAAAATAATAATTGTAACTGTAACCAGACTATGCAGCTAATACATGTTACAGTACTTGATACATTCGGCAATGAGACTAGGTTTAACTAGTTGGTCAGAAATATTTAGTCAATTAGGTGGTTTACAATAGGGATCATGCTACACAAAAATTTAATGCTAGAAATATTGAGTTAATTTATCTTTTTTGTACTACAATAGAAGGAAATGTTTCTCATATTACTGAATCGACGTTATGCCATGCAGTTGCATTTAAGTTTGCATTTCAACTTCCTTATTTCAACACATTAAGTAAGAATGCAAGAATAAGTGAATGTAATATGTTACTATATCATAAAATAAACATGTCATCTAAGTTGGAATAAGGCCTACATTTGATTTATTATTCAAAGAATTATTGCTTTTGTAAATGTTATAGCAATTTATCACAAGGATAAATGGTTTCCTTGGAATACAACTACCATAGAGAAATAAAATATCCATATCCAACACAGAAAGGTCTAAATATTTAAATCATTTGCTCACTAAAGATATACGTTTCCTTATACTGTTCAAATTGCACTTTTAATAAAATTTTTAAAAAATTGACACATATAGAATTTTACTTATTCCTTTAAAAAGATACAGAATTTAAAGAAGCTATCTTTACAAATTTATTATAAAAAATATTGTACTGAATTTTTAAGTTATCCAATAGAGAATTTCTCCTGATAACAAATTGCACTACACATACAATGATCGAAAAAATTATTTGTATTACTTAATTATATATAAATCAGCATATATAGAAGCATTTCAAAATATTACAATGATTTTAACTATACACATACATCCAGTTAGGATCTCTATTCTCCACAACCCTTTTAAAAAACATTTGAACACTTTGAAAACTTATTTATGATGCATTATGTAACATTAAATTCCCAAATAGAAAATTCTGTATGAATAATGCGTCAAATAAGTTTTAAGACTTGTCCCAGAGCTCAATCACCATGAGTGTAAATGTGCATGGTCTGCTGACACACTGCCAACAAGTTGTGCATATTTAGTTAAGTAACAGAGAGAAGACGAGCATTCATTGCAGGAGTGAATTTTTTTCATGTTGATTTTTTTACGATGGAGAAAAGAGCTGTGTTTGAATTTAACGCAAAACTTGGTAACAGTGCTTTGGAAACATACCAACTCATGAAACAAGCTTACAATGACTGTTGTTTAAATAGAAGAAATGTTTTTTTGGGTGGTTCAAACATTTTTTGGATGGAAAAGCTACAGTAGAAGATGATCAATGTGAAGTGGAAGACCAATTTCATCTAAGACACCTGAAATTATAGAGAAAGTACGAAATTTTGTGGCAAACGATCACTGTGATTGATAGAAGACTCTTTAAACACCAACAAGGAAACAAATCGAATCATCCTGCATGATGATTTAAGCAAAACGAAAACTTGTTCCACACACTTTTAACACCTGAACAAAAAGCAATTAGAAGTGCACATTGCAGAGATATCATTTTAGCCACTGAAAACGATCCAAACTTCTTGAAGTCCATTATAACAGGTGATGAATCGTGATGTTTCCAATATGATTCTGAAACAAAGTGTGGAATGGATGTCACAAAATTCACCGCAAGCCAAAAAAATCAAGAAAAGTCCCATCCCAAATCAAAACAATGCTCATTACATTCTAAGGGTATTTATTATCCATAAAAAATTTGTTTCAACTGGACAAACAGTTACAAATCAGTACAACTTAGCTGTTTCAAAGCATTTAATGGCCAAAATTCATCGCATTCGTCCAGAATGTCGGACTGATAGCAGTTGGTGTTTGTTGCACAATAATGCACCCAGCCACACCTCCTTTATTGTTTGTCGATTTTTGGCAAAAAATAATGTCTATGTTGAACCATCTTCTGTATTCACCTGATTTAGCACCCTGTGATTACTTCTTATTCTCAAAACATAAAATAAAATTGAAAGGGTGTTATTATGAGGATATTTCAACCATACAAGTAGCTTCGATGATGCATGCTTTTCTGGCCATTCCGCAAAGTGATTTACAACAGGCATTCGATTCATTAATAAATCGCTGTAACAAGTGCATTAAAACCAGAGGATTCTATTTTCAATAAAAAACCAAAATTGGAATTAATTTCTCATTTTCATTTCTTTTTACAGACCCGGTCTTAAAACTTATTTAACGAATTGTGTAAGTCTCTAAATCATTTTTGGAACATGTCAGGCATATCCCTTTTCCTATTCTAGAAATAAACACTTGTTATATAGCTCAAATAATGCTACATTATACAACTAGACAAAATTGCACATACAGTTAGAATTGCCTAAGTAATTTAAAAATATTTCATTAAATATATAAAAAAAAATACTTACAGATTCTGGTGGTATTCCCAGTTCAACCATATTCATGATTGCATCACAAATTCCACTCACTAAAGATGACATGGCAATAGTGGTTCCTGTTGATCCTGGGATATCACCACCCACAAAATGACTGGAGAGGAGGTTGATAGTCCTAAGGAATAATATTGATATGATTTTAACTCAAAAGATGTCCAATAGAAAATATTTTAACCTTAGGTCATTTTTTTATAAAATATAATTTTTAAGTAAATAACATTCAGATCAAGAGTTTTTCCAAAAAATTTATTTCGCACAAGAACAATGTATTGAAAAAAAATTTTATACCCACAAAAAACTGACAATATGTAGAAATAAGTAATAAAATTTTATTTCTTAGAAATGAATATTTTGTTCTGTATTTAAATCAATAACATATACATAGGTATTCCTCCTACAACATCATAGACAGGTTCCTAAAAAATATAATGCAATGAGAAATCATGTTATACGAGACCAACAGTCAATGAAAAATGGAGGGATGTGTCCTAAAAACTTATAAAACAAAATATTCAATTCAACAATTTTTTTAAAAAAATAATTATGTTCTAATTCAATTTAAGTTCATTTTAATTAAATTTATTCTTCATCACATTTCATTACAATAAGATTGGAAATTATTTTTAATGTCAAGTGGTAACACTTTCTGAACTCATTTCTTCATTAAAATTTTTAATAACATCTTATTTTATACTGTTTCTTGGGCCTAGCAAGTTCCTTGTAAATCCTGTTGTATGGAGATAAGACAATTTTCCAATACCCTTTTGAATTTTCAGCTACTTTTAACAAAGGGATCATCGATCAAGAAAAATTAGATTTAAGATTTTCTGCACAAGTCCTTCTTGACTTGGGATATATATTTGTTCTAAGCTCCAGCCTACAAATAGAATAGGTTTCCTTTACAGTCATCTTGTGTAACTAAGAGAAGGAAAGAAACTAGTTCAACAAACTGGAGTCACCTCAGCTAAAAATAGGTTTGGCTTGAGAATTTTATAAGAGTAAAAGTAAATTCACAATTTTCATCAGAGCCATCATTATGAACAATAATTGAATATCTATGGTTGTATCCACAACATGTTCATATCAGATTGATAGCAAGTTCTAATATCTTTTATCTCATTTTTTGGAGATTCAAGCAAGTTTCCTAATGACGCTCGCCATATTGTCTTTTAAAATCCCCTTGTTGTTGATATATAAGTTCCTTTACTGAAAGTGATATGATTTTTAAGTGGAAAATGTTTAACTGAAAATTTCTTCCATATTTTCAGTACACCATTTGAATCAAAAATCTAAAAAATTCCCTGAAATGAACATCTTATGCAGTATGCATTTTAAAAGGATGAAACTACTATAATTTAAGTGGTAAAAATTCAACTGTAACATTGAGATAAATTAAATCATGTGTGTGACCTGGAATGTATCAAGTATTAAAAGCACCTTGAAGTCAAGGTGTTATTACTTGACAAGGGTCTCTGAAATTTTCTAACTTTGTATGAATGAAACCCTGCTGTAAGAGGAATACCTGTATACAAGAATTATATTTGATTCAAATTAATTAACATGCTCATATACATGAAAATTTGAAACATAACATACCAGTTATCTGTGTCTGCTACAATACACAAAGCTTCTGAAGCCGGCTCACCCAAGACATGGATCTAAGTAAAAAGGTCTTTTAAAATAGGAACTCTTCACAAAATAATACATTTAAAAAAGAAAAATTCTACAATCAATAAATACAGATTTCTTTTTCTAGTTACTTACCTGAGTGGATCGTACAAGATCTCTTCGAATTTCATCTTCATCCAATAGCCCACTTACACCTTGCAAACAAAAATCCGATAGATAGTGATCCGAAATGTCAGCCATTAATGACCAACCAAAGCTCTTATATGGAGAAGGATCAGTATTCTCCCCTAGGTGTTGAAGGCTGCAAATATGTAATCAAAAGGGGAGGGGGGAAATCAATAATAGTGCAACACATATATCAATCAAAATATAAGAAATTGAATCACTGTTATTTGCCATTAAATAAAGGATTCACATCATTATAAATGTAAACAGCATACAACATTTTCCAAGTGAGTGAGTGATTTTGGGGTTTATTGGCGCAAGAGCCGATTTCGGCTATACTGCGCCAAACATTTGTTTTAATATCTGTGGTCTAAACGGGAAGAGAGAAAGAAAGAATGAATTGAATGACAAGAGGGTCGAAAATAGAGAAGGATCACTAGGGTACCCCGGGTTCGTGAAGCCCGTGTTTACCAAAGACAGTAAACCCTGTGGGAAAAGGAAAAGATCACTAGGGCACCTCGGGATTGTGACACCCGTACTCACCTAAAGAAGGTGAGCCCCCTGAGGGGACAACATTTCCCAAAACTACAAAGACTGATCAAGGAAAGCAATTATGTATACAATAGCAGCCAGATCTTATACAAATATAAATTTCTTATATTAAGCAAAGAGAAATATCCTTTAAGGTTATTCATAATAAGTGTAAAAATTTTCATCCAAGAAAGCATAATAGGAATCATTATATAATAGATAATTAGGCTTACAGCTCTACCACTATTCTGGCCAAATCAAGTGCACCTAATATATTAAAGAAAGAATACAATATAACAAAAAGCAATTAGATCAATAGAAAAAGCACCACTTACCCAGGCAGAGGCATTCCATCACAACCTTCTGGACACCAACTTTCAAACCGCTTCAACATTTCACTAAGGTGGACTTTATCACGGCTTGGACTGTGTGGTTCCTCCATGCTATGATAACCCTCCTCAATCGATTCACATTCTTTCACTTTGGAAGAGCAGTAGGCATTGTCTTTGGTGAATGAAAGTTCACCAGTCTGGTTCTCTAAGCACAGACAGTCTTTACTGCTGCAGCCTAACTTGGATTTAGAAAGCCGACACACAATACTATGGTCAAGCTTTGAACATGTCATTTGGGCAGAAGGGTCATTCTCCTTTCCTTCACCTGCTGTACATACATTAGAGTTCACACTCCCAAGTTCTTGGCAACAATTGGAAGGGTGCTCTTTCAAAACTTGACGCTTCGAAGGATTCACAGCCTCCACCTTCTCTTCCAAGCTGATATAGCCCAAACTGTCCAAGGCAGATGGTTTAATGGATTCTTGGGGAACATTAGGAACTAAAACGGACTGGGCATTAATACTAGAGCTGTCTTCGGAAGTCCTTTCTTCAGTTGGAGTAATGGTTAAGTCACAAGTATCTTTGGAGGAATGGGAGGCACTGTCAGTATCAAGAGAGGCACTGTTCAGAGGTAAGAGCAAGTTTTGAGGAAGACACACTTCAGGAGTTGCTTGGGGAGGAGAAAACTTTTCAACAGTGGTGCTGGAACTACTAGCAGTTGAGATAGTAACTTTGGTATCCATTTTAATGGTGTTGCTATTTACTTGAAGAGTTGGGGATCTAAAAATAAGTAGATTTTGTTGGAATAAAAGTAGTAATAAATTCAAAGGGAAGTATAATTAAATGCAATATAATGATTTTTCAAAATTTTAAAAGAAAAGAATAAATAAAATAAACACATCATTTAAAAAAATGAATTATACAATACATTAAAAGAATGTTTTTTACTCATACAAAAAGAAAACCTCAAAGTTGTAAGCAACTGATTGAAACATTTTCACAAAATTAAACCTTTATTAACAATATGCAATATCAGTAAGAGAAATAAGTTAAAAATAAAAAATGTTTTGTACTACCTTCAATGAGATCATGACAATAAAACAAACATTTGGAAAAAATGGTTTCCTTTTTGAAATTTTATAACTTTAAAGACAGTTTGTTAAAACAATACAATGTGGGGAAACCCCAAACACTGCACAATTTTATTATTCCTAATACAAAAATTCTTTCTTGAAATTTCAAAGAGTAATTTTACTTAAACATGAGCATTACAAATTTAATATTATCAGAAGTTATTTCAAAAAGTCATTTAACAATACCCAATCTTTTTTCCCACTGAATTTAGGAATCAAACTCACCGAGCACAAAGACTATCATTGTCAGCATATGTGTCATCTGTTCTGTCATATACTTGTTGGCAAATGTCACTGCAGCGAATAAAATAGCTCAGAACTTTCAAAAAATTCAAAACAATTTCTCTCTTTTGTCCTTTCACAACAGTTTTTGTTAGCCTTAATGGGACACCAAGAGCTCCATACAGATCACTAAAATAAAAAGGGAAAAAATTCAAATATAAAACGCAAGAAAAAATTAAATTTTAGAAATACCCTTAAATGTTTCATTCAATTTAAATATATAAGGCTAAGGCCCAGTGGTAGTGTATTGTGCTTCCACACCACAGTTTGGGGTTCTATCCTCGGGTTGGACAAGGTCAACTCAGCCTTTCATCCCTTCGGTGGGTCAATAAATGAGAACCAAGCTTGCTTGGGGACTAAACACTGGGGGTTTCGCTTCAGGCTGACCACCTGATCGGGACATCTGCTCATACACCTCAGCTCTTAATGATCACATATACTGAGATGAGCACAGTAGGCCTTGGCCCTCATGGGCTGTTGCATCACTGAGTTTAATTTAGTTTATATAAACATACTAGCTGACCCGGCCATGCGTTGCTGTGGCTTTTTTAAAATTTGTTAATTCAATATTATTCTAAGCTATTCAATGTAGTCAAATTATTATTTGTTTATAATTTTGGAGGGTTGAAAATAAAGTATAAAACAAAAAATTATTTTATTTTTGTATTTCATTCATTTACTTTGAGTGTAGTATAATGCATGAATTACTAACGAAGTCATTAAGTAACAACATATGAAGATTTAATTTTATAAATGTGGTGTGTGTATACCGTTGATTCTTTGCAATTTTTATCATTTTAAAGTATAACAAATAATAATTTTATACAACTAATCGTTAATCGGTGCACAATATTTTTTGGTAACCCACGTATTTTGCTAACTCAAATAGATCCAACAGTTTCCGCACACGTGAGCATGTAACATCTAGTTGCCCATTGAAGAAACATGGATTTTCTAAGTCCAAGTATCAAATGAATATTTTTCGGGTTTCAGATTCATTTATGGTAATCGTGAAAGCCAAACGAATTGGGAGCCTTTTGAATGGTATTAGATTCTGAGGGTATCAGTGGAATACGTGTCAACAGACTCTGTAGTAGCAGAACCGAATTTTCGTTTAAACTTTACAGTCAAAATGTTTGCTTCGAGAAGTTCCCGGTGTAATTCTTTTGATGATCAAACATGCACCGTTGCATTATCTAGGTGAATTTAAGTTACACAGATAATAACCAGAGAACCAATCAACCAAAGATTATGTGGTCACATTCCTGAAACATCTATATCATATTAAATCTTCAAAGGACTTTTACCCTTTTAAAGATTAAACATGACTATTATATAAAAAATGATGTTTTAAATATTTTGATATTATTTAACAACTCATTCAAATTTGATCCTTCCTCTCAGTTATGGTAAGCAAAAAGTTGCAATTCTATACAAGGTATATGTATATTTCAAACATGCAATAAGAATAATATTATTTAAATCTTACCTTAATTGCACCCATAGAGGATTATAAGGCCTTGACTTAGCTAGAAGATCCACCTAAAAAGTTAAATTAAAAAACTTTAATATTTAAAAAGAAAAAAATCTGCAACTTTCTCTTCACATATACAACTTTTTCTTAATGGAAATATAATATTGTACACATGAAGTGACAAAAAGTTTTTTAAAGAAATGCATATGTTGCTTTCCTTTTGTTATAACAAATATATTATGTATAATTTATAATATTCATAGTTTTGATTGATTGATCATTTATTAACATTACATTTTGAAATTACAATATGGCACTATTGGTAATGGAACTCATGAAACATGTTCTAGTGGCAAAAACAATGACTGAACTTCCACATCATGCAATTAATTGCAAGGACAAAAAGCCTCTCAACAAATTTAAAATACACCCATTCTCAACAAGATGGGTCCTAAGTGGAACCAAAACTCCCTGTTATATGCAACTAGACATAAACAATAACAAAAGATTGTGACAATGACTACTCGGCTACTGCAACCATTTACATAACCTCAATTCTTCCTCTATTACCTTCATTAGCTCCATAATACTTTAGAATAAGGTTTCTTAAAATAAATTTTTACAATTCTGGTTTAATAAACCCTAAATATAGTCAAGATTATATAAGATATGAACAAAAAAAATTGATAATCATATCTATGTCAAAAACAATACAATCATTATTTACAAATATACAAAATCAAACCTTAATGCATTAAAATGAACAATGCTTACCCAATATGGTGTATGTTTATGGCTGGATTGAACTGACTGTACTTTTGAATCAGTAGGAATAACTGAAGGAACCCATGCAAGATGATGTGTAAGTACAGCTGTAAGAAGAGTACTCACAAAACTGGAAGGGTAAAATTATTTAATTTATTTCAAACTTCCAACAATTTTAGAAATTTATATAAAAGCATAAATTGAAAAAGCTATGAAACACTAAGAAAAGGAAATATTTTTTCACAGTGGGGAAATATATTTAATATTTTGATCTCTTCTAAGGATCAGACAAATTAAAAAATTTATCTTTTACAATAAAATATTCAAAAATACATGGATCCTCTGATTATTAAATTAAAATAATTTACATTAAAATTTCAGAAGTTCAAATTTAAAACAAGGTACAATATATTAAATTACATAAAGTACAAAGAAATGAAAAATGTTTTTAGTACTAAAATAATCTGAAAAAATTAATTTCATACCATCATAAAATATATGCATACTAACACATTTTTATGCTTGATAATATTTAAAAGCAAACATTTTTCTTAAGTTAAAATGTAATAATAACTGAACAAAAATATATGAAAAATTCTTTTAAAATCGCTTTAAAATCAAAACACACAAACTTACAAATTTGTTTCCTTTTTATCAAACTGCTTGAGAATATTTGAAAATCTTTCTAAGAATGCATAACTTAAATGACGATGATTAGGAGATGAAATTATAGTGAGCCATTCAGGATTCTGCAGACGAGGGGCAGTGTACAAGTCATGCAAGGATCTTTGGAATTCTTTGGAACCCTTCAATAAATAAATAAATAAGACACTGAAAAATAGATCAGCATAGAGCAATACAAGAAAAATCAGAAAATATTGCAAAATGAACATTACAAAATGCCAATCATAAGCATTTAAAAGCTATTTTGAATTCATTTATAAGAGCTTTGGTATAGTTATAAAAAATGATATTTTATTGAAACACATAAAAAACATTTTACGTAAGTAACATAACTTAACAAAATTTATTCAATGTTATAAAATATATTAAAATTATTTCATATGAAAAGTTGAATCAAATTTCACTTCTACATACATCTTGAATACTTTTTAAGAAAAACGTACTCTTAATTTATAAATAATAAATAATTACTTTAATAAATAAAAATGTAATAATGTTCATCATAACCAAAACAACTTACTTCAAACATTAAATGTACAAAGTTCCTTCTATTCAAATAAGCTCTGATAACAGTGTCTTTCAGATTCATTAAATGACCTTCAATAAGTGATATGTGAGTGAAGAAGAAATCAATGAAATGCCTAAAAAATAAAATATTAATACATCATTTAAAATGATTTCATCAAGCTGTTCAAATTTTTTTAATATAAAGTTTAGTCTTTAGAATATTTTGAAAACAAAATTTATTTTACAAAAAAATTTTAACACACCCAATTAAACACTAAAGTCACCTACTTGTTTTCTGGATTATTTTCGTCTTCTTTTAAATTAATGACAATAGATAATCCAAGCTTGCTTCGCTTCTGTCCAGGTGTACTTGAATACTAAAAGTTAATATTTGTTTATAAATAAAATAATTTCAAAAATTAAAAATTACTAAGCCAAATGTACAATTTTAAAAAGGTGAAACTTTTAAAAAAGGATTTAAGCAAAAAAATTTCACAAAAATTTACTTTAGTTTCATATAACTTCTTGCTAACAATTAACAATTACATACAAAATTAATAATAAATTTTGACAAAATCAAAAATTTGATTATAGAATTCATTATTTTCAATTTTGCAGATATTAACTGAAAATTCAAGTTGACTGGATTCTATTTTAATGTGCATTTTTACCATCAACTAAGTATGATTTAACTCACAAATTGTGTTTATAAAGTTTCTTACATCATTAGATCTTTCATCAGATTTTGGTAAGCCCAATTCAATGCTTGTTGCTTTATTTCTCAAAATCCGCCTCTGCAGACTATTATAACTACTGGAACGAGGGAGACCACCAATGGGACGTTCAGGAGAAAGATGAGTTGTAGGAAGACTGCTATGACCATCATGAGATTGGAGGGAATCTACAAAAGAAAATATAAATAAATATTTTTTCTTCAAAGTTTTAAGAAATTACTAAAAAACTTGTAAAATGCAAAAGATAAATATATAACGCAGCAAGAGAGGAAAAAAAGGTTCACGATCGGATGTTGAAAAGCGAGTTGGTATACCCCACTTTTCCACAATATATTTGTTATATGCTAATTTTTGCAAAAAAGTGGGGTGGAGGGATATGTTATAAATTTTTTTTAATTGAATGAAACAAAAAATTTCATGGATATATTATACTTTAGAAATTAAGTTTATCACAGGCAAAAACAGTTTTGAATTGTAAAAATGATTAGCTCATCAATTTATTGGTAGCTACAATAATAGCCTTACTGGCCAAAATAAAAATGATTAAAAATTTTTACAATACCTGAATCACTATCCCTGGATTCAATGTAATGACCAGATAATCGACTAGGTACATTAACAGGAACACTGTGAGCTGTGAAGAACAATTGGAATATTTAACAAAAATGACTTTGTATTAAAAGATATCATAAGTAGGAGTAGTTTATAAGTGATTCTTTACCCAAATGAGGATCTACTTTCTCAGTAGATTTATCAATGTTTACTTCCACGGAGGATGTCCATGTTCCTGATTCTTCAGTTTCATTCTCCCTAAAATATAAACTTAGTTAAAAATCTGTATTCAACAAAAATATCAAAGTATATTAAAAGAAAAAACAGCATTTGAAAAAAAAGAGGGAGGGAGAATCCATACTGAACTACAAATTAGAGCATAAAAAGTAACCTTGATGTACTACATAACTTAAAAAAATTTGGCATTTTTAAATATAAATTCTAAGACAATTTAGAAACTATTTATGGTTTCAAAATAATTTTGATGCAAGTCATCTATCATAATTACATAAATGATTCCCAGTTTTTAGTACTTTGAACGGTAGATATAGTAGTCCTCTTAATAAGTAGTTAACAACTAACTGTAATTACAATGGGAAAGAAATTTTTTTAAAAAAATATTTCTTATCTAGTAATTAATTAATTCACTAAGTGAAAAGTGATTAGCCCCCCCCCCCAATGCAAATAATCATGAAAACCAGACAAAAAGTAGATATTTTTTTTAATTAAATAAAATCATAATTTGTCTCAAGATAACTTATCTAGGTAACTGAAAATTGTAACTCTTTAAGGGTCACAATGCTGAGTACGTACCCATTCCGAGAACTTAGGGGAGCCGGTGGGGCAGGAAATACAACACTAAGCATAATCTGAGCAGGTGATCTACAAAGAATTGAAATACTTATGATAAAGTCACAAAAAGAGAGAACAGTTACTCTGAGTAACAATGTAACATTTAAAAAAAATTACATAATTTTTAAACAAAATTTAAAAAAAAAAAAAAAATTTTTTTAAATGAAAACATTACAAATAATTCCTAAAAAAAAAAAAAAAATAGTAGATGTTAAAATTAACTGACAGGTATACCTTATGGTATGAATCTTGAGTGTGGTACCTTGAAAAGATATGGACACAGCTCCAAAAATCATTTCTCTTAAGAGTGACTCATCTGAACTTGACTTCTGCCACTATTAAAAAAATATATATTAGAATTCAATATATATACATATCAATACATTAAAAATATTTAACAATAACTATGATCAGAAATTGAATTGATAATTAATTATATATAAGCTGATTTTGAAAAAAATGGAAAAAAGTATTTTTTTACATGCATTCTAGTGTTTACATTAACAAAAGAAACTACCACCTCCCAAAAAGTGTAGAAATGGAAAGTTAAAGTAAAATATTTTTTTCCTATGAAATATTAATTAATAAATTTTAAACACTAATTAAAAGAAATTCACTTACTTCATAGACATACTCCCTGCTCTGATTATCACTGAGCTTGAAAGATTTCTCAATGCTACTTTCCTGCTTCCTCCTAATGTTAACTCCAATAGGAGGTTTCCCAGAAGGGGAGGCCAAAGGATCCCTCTTCCGTACCGCCTTCGAATCAAATAAAAGCCGTCTTTCTTGGCCATTGAGCTCACGAAAAAGCAGCACGCGCACTTGCTGTGAGCTATCGAATTCTGGAGGCTTGACCCTGTATAGACAAATTAAATTTTTAATTACACTCATTCGTGAAAAATAGGATGAAAATATTGACTATGATATTTTTACATGAATATCAAATTCTAAAGGACATTTTCATTAAGTAGTCATTTGGAATAAGGTTTCAATTTGAACCTTAAAGGGGGGGGGGGCAAAGGCTATACTGAAATAAAAAGAAAAATGGCTTTCAGAAAAAGAATTATTTAAAATTTGGAGAGGTAAAACTTTTGCATCTGTTAGTCCTTATTTTGAAATAATTTTTATAACTAATTTGTGGTGAATATGGGGAGAGGAAAGAATTTCATTTTATTTCATGTTTATTGGTAAGAGTTATGTCTCTTCATTATGTTATGTTCTTTTATCATTCCATTTGTGCACACTGCTTTTTCTTATAGAGTATTTCTTTACAGCAAACTGTTTTATACATAAAATCACACTAAATGGTGGGGTAAAATCACATAAATCGCATTAAATAGTTAAAATAAAATATTTTAAAATAATATTAACGTAAAATCCGGAGCATAAATCGCACTTTTAACACAAAAAAGAATAATAAGAGTGAAATTTGAGGGTGCGCGTTCTACGCCGGGTATAGAAATAAGAGTTTTAAAAATAAAATTAAAAAAAAGATGAGCATTGAAAAAACTTCTACAAATATTGAAATACTGTTTCTTTAAAAGAAATGGCATTCCTTTTTTATAAACTTAAAGGGTTGTAATTTTAGAAGTATACCATTTTTTCTTCTTCTAAAGCTTGGAATAATATCTCAAATAAATGACTTTTTCCATTTCAACGTTAAAATTTTGAGTCGTGACAAATAAAACATAAATCACCACTCGCACTCAAGATTCGATTGAAACAACGCCAATCACGAGCTCGCGACCATGCCCCCACTCAGGCTCCTGCGGTCGTAATATTTTAAATGTATCAAACATATAAAAACCTCAGTATTCTAAAAAACCTTTAGTGAAAGTTACATAAAACCCACATTTCATACATTGAAATATACATGCAAGGCAATTTAATTACACAACTAGCGTCCAGCAAATGTGTTGCGGGAGGTTATGTAAATAAAAAGCATATGTCACAAGCCGTTGACATTTATACATTTTAATTTAGAGTTATTTAATGGACATAAGTAATAGTCGGACGCAGTATGGATAGGTCTAAAAATCTACGCATACGATCGCGGGCAAATTTGGCCAGGCTCGACGAACGGGTTACGCTTTGTGCAGGCACAGATCCATTATTTACGAGCCATTGTCAGGGATGTAACATGAATATGTCGATTACGGCAAAACCATTCCCGCAAGGACCAACTGCCATAGACAACAAATAGTGAACAAGTGGTGTTATCGTTAGCTATCGTAACAGCGAATAGACGAATCATAAAAGAGATTCCTCGATAATTTTGCACAAATTTTAAAATAGTACCCATCCAAAATCATCTCACAGAAAACGTCTCAAAATACCTCTTCTGACGCACATTACATGTCACAAACATTAGTAGAGCATATGAACGTATCCAATGGGTTGAACACAGGCGAGAAAATGTCGCCCGGATTGGACAGTACATATTTACGTTGATATATGCAGATGATTAAGTAAATATGGCTCTTCAAGTTGGCTGGAGTGGCTTACTCGTCTGAAGAGTGTTTATCCGGTACCCCTACTATCTACGACATTGTCCCTCTGAAGTCAATATTTTCGAGGTATATCCTTGTCAGCCATGTGTTCGCGTTTAGTGTCTTTAGCATCCCAAATTGGAAATCTATTCAACAAGATAATAAATACAAAGTGTCACTGCTCTCAAATTGTAACCCAGTGTGGTTCGATTAATAATATAGAAACATTACTTTGTCTTTTTGGTCATTTAAATCACTCGATCCATGATAAAATCGAGTATAACTATTAACTAAATGAGTAATAATAGTGTATGGTGATAGGCCTAGGACTATACAAGGATGACGGTCACCACATGTAGCCAGTTGACATATCGTTCGAAATTCATAGTTTTTTGGAGAATACAACCGGAAATAACATTTGACCGTTGAAATGATTCTAATCATGATCTTAATCAGGCTGAGTCAAGAACGAGAAGGGGCCCTGGGCCCGAGCCCATCCCTTAAAATATTCCTGTAAGTAAGGTAGTTGATGCTCTACACATTACTAAAGACAAATTTTTAGAGCAGGGGTTCTTGCAGCTGTGGTGTGCAAGAACAATCTACCAATATCATTTCAAGATGACGTACTGTAAGAAATACTTGAAACAATACGATTCCCATGGCAATGCATGCAGCGTTAAGGAACAGAGGTCAAGACTACCGATTTAGAGTTTTATTTTGCATTAAATATGCATCATTTAAAGATATTTATTAACATAAAAATAAGCAACATAAAGCATATAAGTAATTCTTCAATCAAACTTAACAGTGCCACTGAAAATCCTTTCGCGTGCCAAATCTGGCACATGTGCCATAGATAACCGACGAATGCTCAAGAGTGTGTGTGCTCTTTAGAATATGTATATAAACTAAAAATTTAACAGTGTCAAAAATAAAACAAAAAATTCAGAATGTAAATAACACTGAAATACTCACAATACTGAATAATTTATAATATAAAAGAAGGATTTACCCTTTAACAGAGTCCTCGCTGCGTTAAATGAAACAAAAAGCATGAAAACCTTACGATTACCATTTAGATTGAAATTATTTCAATAAATACATTACATTTCTTGAAATGCAGAAAGAAAATTGGATATTAAGTTTTCATACATTACAGAATACCATGGAACTCAATACGAGTGCTACCTTCATTTAATGTAAGTTATTCATTTCATTGAATCGCAACTGTCGTTTGTGCCATTAGGTCAATTACAATTCGCTTTCGATAGATACAGGGTGAATAGAATTGTCGAAAAATAATATGCTTATTCACTAACAGGGTAATTACAATCTTCGAAACTAAAGAAATTAATGGGATCACGTCACCGAAAAAAGAAAAAATCCTCCCTTCATTCATAACAAATAATTTATTCCATTCGTTTATTCACGAGTTCCATCTTTTGCAATCAGGAATCTCAAAACACAAGAAAAAGGCAATGAGAATATTCTTCGACGTCTGTGCGAAGTAGGTCGAAAGTCCTTCACCTGAAATGTTTTTGTCAGAATCATTTTTAACTGCCAAAAAAGATCGTTTGGAATTATAATGCCGGCAGACGATTACGCAGTTGCAATCAGATAATCAATCGGTACGAATCCTTGAAGAAGGAATGACATTAGAAAACAGTTCAGGATGACCCCATCTTTTAAATTGATCATTCAAGGAACAAAACTTCCAAGTTTCAAAACCAGCCCGTTCACTAATTGGGTCATTCATATTTTTTGAAAAGAGAATACCGGTTATGATGTAAACTTCCGTAGGAATTGGTCAACCCATTTTAAAGGTATTTTGCATAACCAAAACTGACCACAACCAAGTAAATATAAATGGAACTGATTAAAAAATAAAAACGATTCTCATTAACATTTAAGAGAATATTCTACTTGTACACGAAGTTGGATATATCAGGGAGACATAACATTCTAATTCCAACTTTAAAAATTGTTATTAATTCAGCGTAGTGACTAACCCATGGTTCACGGGGGGGGGGGGATGTGCATACAATAATGATTATCAAAATATGTCTTTTGAAGAGGTGAATGAAAAAAATTTCCAATAATGAAAACGACTTATCAAAGTACAAACACAAATGTCGGAGATAGAAAAAAAACGACATACAGTTTATTTTGAATGAATTCAAAATAGAATGGATAAACAAATGTTTGTACAAGATTGAAAATAGAATGGATAAAGTTTTTTAACATGTACTGTTAAAATAAAAAATCCATTCTTTTCTATGAATGCATTAAAATATTTATCACTGTACAATTGTGCATTCTTTCCAAATTTCTTTTATGCAATCATATAATAGAAATTTCAAACGACATCAGTTTTAATTACACATTAATGTATTTGAATATTATGGGGATTCTCATAAATTGTTTCAATTACTTAACATGTGTCAGTTAAACAAAAATTTTCGTAAAATAATACTAAATTTATGTCTCTCTCTCTTTCTCATATGGTGTGTGTGTATATAACCGTTTCCACATATTCTCAATCATAATATGTTATAAACAGACTTGACAATAAAAGAAAGTAATATCATAATCACAAAATTTACAGATAAAAGGGGCAAATCTTATCGTAAATTCTAGCATCCGTGTTTTTTTTTTCTTCCCTTTAATGAGTCAACAGCGGGCATGTCCTTTAGATCTCTGAATCAATCAGATAATTAAGACTGACAATTAAGACTGATAATTCGGCATCTTTAATCTATATCATGTTGAGATAATAGAATATGAAACTAGTTAAATAAAAATCAATTTATTCAAAAGGGACATACAATTTGTAAAATATCGATCGGCTTGGTTCTTTCTGGGAAGGGAAAAAGCTCTCGCGAGAGCGGAAAGAAAGAGGGGGGGGGGATGTCCCAAAGACAGTGTAAGTTCAAGTAAATAACAGTTGATCCCAATGGCAAACATTTCCGCGTTTGAAACCAAATAAGATCGCACTTTAACGAGAAAATAAACATCTTGATATAGATTTTAATCAAAAAGCGGAGCTAAATATACGGTCAAATCCGGCGTATAACGCGCACTTATATTTTCAAGCAGAAAGTTTTAATTTTTAGGTATGTTCGCCGTATAAAGTGCACCCCTTTTTTTATAAAGAAATCTGAAATGCACATGCCCATGTTCTGAAGTCATTCATTCGAAGTATTATTCCAAGCTTTGAGAAAAAAAATAGTGTACTTCTAGAATTACAATATTTTAAGTTCGTAAGGAAAGCGATTTTTTTTTAAAAAAAATAAATCGCATTTTGATACATGTAGAAATCCAATTTTTTTTTCAATGTTCATCTTTTTTATTTTTAAAGCTTTCAATTTTATATGCGGTATATAACACGAAAACGTAAATTTCGATCTTATTTTTTTGTGTTAAAAGTGCGCCGAATTTTAAGGTAAGTCAATAAGTACAAATTACCAAATGTTTGCAAAAAAAAGGATAATTTTAATTATCATTTTTAATATATAAAAGTTTAATTTCTGATTTCAATTCTAATAAAATAAATAAGTATAATTTTTTTAAATCGCGAAAATTTCCGAAAATGATTATATTGATGAAGAGACTAAAATTATCCCTTCTCCCTTCCCAAAGGCAAAGAGTTTCAAAATTTTATCAAGATCATTAAAAAAAGGAATCACGCAGGAATGAATTTCAAAAAAAAAAAATAAGGTAATAATATAAATAAAAGGAACACAAGAAGCAATCAGGAAGACGCAGAAGAATGTTTTACATCAAAAGGTAATAAAAGACAAGCAGTCCCCTTTGAGAACTTTCCTAAAGAATGTAGTAGAATGCTATAATTTCCGTAATCATAGTCATACATTACCTTGATATTATTCATAATCAAGATTTATAACACATACAAGAACTAATTTTATTTTTTACAGAACTACACAATTTATTTTTTCTTCCCTTCTATGCAATAACATTTTGCAGATTGTTATCCCTGCTACTTTTTTATTTAATAAATATTGATTTTGGTTTTTGAATTTTAGTAAATACTTAAGTTTAACTAAAAAATTGTTAAAATTCTTGCAAATTTTGTTCACATACACACACAAACAATTCTACCAAACGATTTAAAACCAGAAGTAAATATTTTTAATATGTCGCATAATGCAAATAGTACGTACACGATTAGAAATATAAAGCAGACGATAATATTCAGCAACAATGCAGCTAAATAAAATGGAAACATTTTTAAATGAAATTAAGAACACCTTCGCCGAAATAAAAACACAAACTTTACAAATAAATGCGTTTTTGGAATTTATATATTTACATCCGTGTATTCAACATATTTGTTGATATTTTCCTGAATTCTTTCCAGAGAATTGAATGGATTTATATCCTACAAAACAAGCGCATGAATTAAAAGGATAAAAATAATTATTCGGTCAATGTATGACTGATTCCATGTAATCCGTAAGAAATGAAAAATAAAACATAAAAACAGTCATTCAAATTATTTCAAAGCTTCAAAAAAAAAAAAAAAAAAAAAAATCAACCTTTTGAAAACATTAACAAAAAAATGCGTCATCGTCATCATACAACATGCAATAAAAAAGAAAAAAAAGCCGAAACACCAAAAAAGGGTATTTTTCTAACGGTGACGTGAAACGTAACGCGCGTAGACTGACACACCTTTCTCGCATCAGACATTTCGCAGACATCTCCTGTATTTTTCCGCGCGCGCGATACTTTTTTTATTGAAAAAAATTCCAATACGAACAGAGAAAAAAAGATTGAAATTGCTCGGCAAACCATAACGATAGAATTGATACTTACAATATCGTTTGTGAACGCCGAAGAAAACATCTAAATTTGGAATTCATTGATCGTAAAAATCGTGCCACTGAGAATACAGGAACAGCATAAGTTCAATTCGGTAGACATTTCCGAAAAAAAGAATAAGAAAATGGTAAGCCTACACAACAATTTATGATTTTAGTAACGTTCGGATTTGACGTTCCAGGCTACTAAATTGCTTATCGTAAATTTCTATTATTGGACGAATCTCGACTGTAAAACGTGACCTGCAGTAAGACACGAAATTGGGGAGAGAAAAGAAGAAAAAAAGACTCCGATAAATAGGTACAAATATTCACGATAAAAAAAATTAAAGAAAAAAAAATCATTAAATGCGGCAACAATTTGAGGAAATTAAGCATTCCAAGTACATAATTTACTGAATAAAATTTTAATTACCATAAATGGAAAAATATGAAATTATATGATACCACATGTTTTTAAGCAATAACAGCTTATCGTAATATATGAAGGTTGTAATCACACAGACTGTTTTAAAACAAATAATGAAAATTGAATACAGACAGCCTAATATTCATCAATAACAGATTCATTTACGTGGGGGGGGGGGGATACCGTTTTAATTTGATGGTGCTTGCACATTTCGAAATTATATTTACAATTCTTGTTACTTTTAATTCTTCAAATTCCTACAATGCCAATATTAAAGCATAGACGATGTTGATGTAAATTTCTCTTAATGATCAATAAAAATATTACACAAATTTAATTAATCACGCTTAAAACTTCTCAGTGAATGAATATTAATTAACGTCGCACACTGTCCAGCTGCACGAGGGTTTTGGCGACGGACTTCGTAATTTTGAACCATGGTCAAGTGACAAGGACGACACGAGTCAGTTACCTTGACCACTAGGCTAACCGCGGCCTCTTAAAACTTCTCAGATGCAGATACTTAAATTCGATTGATTTGATTTTAATTTATGTCGAGCAACATGAGGAAGTAACTTAGAAACAACACGAGAACTATTAGCGACGGACTTTATAATTTTCACCCATGGACGACACTCGAGTTGGCACCTTCCTTTCCCTAACAACCCTACCACTTCAACGGGAGGACTTAAGAGACTCGACAGATTTTACGTGGACCAACCCCCTCTACACGCAAGTCTTCAGAAGCCCCAGGTTTCGAACCCTCTTCCACGAACTCGAATCCATGACCACTTGGCCGCCGTGGCACAACATACTTTAATTTGAAATCAATCCAGTTATTAATCGGAGGAATATTGACACAATTTTATCGATTTTTATTAATATCAGAAAATATATTGCATATAATTCCATATTTTTACTATAATCTGTTCCAAGATACGTTAGTACATTCCAAGAATTTTGCAAATCGTTCCTACGTTATCCAAAGCAGTATTAATATTTCGCGCGGGCGCAGTTTTATGTATTCCTATTTTTGATAAATAATTGATATTTTGATTGAAGAAATGTTTTAAATGTGATTTTATACCGTAAGCCTCTAAACTTATAACAGAAAGATAGGCGAAAAGTAAGAAATTTTTGTTTATATATATTATTCAATACAGGTTTTTTTTTTTCTCACGACGCCAACAAAAACGTGTAAAACTATCCCCAATGCCCTTTCATTACATCAGTAACATCATAAGAATTCTCAGATCTATCATTTAGATGAAACTTCGTGCTAGAAATTCGAAAATCAAGAATAAAACTAAAAATAATAGAAAGCAAACTTATTGTCGACTTTCATACTAATCCACATGTCTTAAGTCTCAAATTCCTGGTAATGCTACTTACTAAAGAACCACCGTCAAATCAAGTTGTAATATCACTTTTTTTTAACATTAATGTGGTTACAGGTGTGGCAAATCTTCAGAATCAGGCCAGGTTCTCTAGAAACCAACCGCCCAACAAAAACCCTAGACAGAAAACAGATTTCCATTCTGATTTGCAATCCAAAAGTAAATATAGCCTTCATAATTGCATACGTCTGTGTGATAATGGGGCACACTTGTTTAGGCCTACGCCCCTGTGAAACCCACCACCATGCTAGGCAAGGAGGCTCTTGACCCCAACAAGAGCGAAATGACGCAACACTTTGGAATGTTTAAGGCTGGAGAGAAAGGGGTAGGTAAATAAACAATCCTCTAAGTTGGAATCATTTCTCTTAATCACTCGAGTGCGCTCCAGAACTGAAGTGAGTGGGTTCTAGAATGCGTGTGTGGTCCAAGATCTGAATAACAATGGAATTGGTAATTGACGTTTCCATGGAAATGCTCCCTTCTTGATGTTATTATACAAGGTGGGAATGAAAGCATATAAATGATCGAATTTCGCGCCGTTTTTACGGTCTGATGAGATGAAAGCAAAAGATTCCAAAGCAGAAGCGGCGGAAGGGTTTTGAGCTGTTTTTGTTACGGAAAGAAAATGGATGGTTTCGAAATCAAAGGGATGATATACATTAAGTTCGGGGAATTGTAGACAAGATGAATTCGAAGGGCAAATACTTGTAAGGTCAAATAAAAGGTAAAGCTCTTCAAAAATGAAATTTTTTTCCCTATTAAATAAACTTCAAAATGCTGCCGGAAAATCAGGATCAAAGATGAATGATTAGAGTACCCAAGTAGTTGTTTCAAAAATACACAAAGCAACTTTTATAAAATTGTTTTGACGCGATACCCCCTTTCAACTGAGGTTTGATCCCGGATTAGAACGTCCAGGTGAGAAAGGTTGATCAATATAGAACTTAAAATGTTTACATCTGACGGTTACAAAAACATAGCAATGAGAAACAGACATTGATGGATGTTTAACTGCCATCGACAGATATTTCAATTACCGGAGATAAAAGAAATATTTGTACACAGTCTAACTATACACCTGGAAGCAGAAATGCCTAAGAAGTTGGGCAAGATTGTAAAAACATTCCAGAAGACCTTAGTAGTGTAATAAGGAATATAAAAATTGTTCATTTACGCTCTCTTTAAAAGGAAAAGGTATTCCTGCAATGCATAAATCAATATTGCTATTGTGATGGAATTAAAAATATATATACATCCTCAATGTCGTATCATGATGGCATAAATCTGAAAGAGAAAATTCATGTTTTAAGAAATTACCTGACGATGATTTGAGCAATGTTTGTGCATAATGCTCATGCACCAAATGCCCATGCAAAATGGAAATGCAATATTATACTACAAATGGATAAAATGAATGTGCCCTTGCTTTTATATGCTAGTTTTTTTTTTATCAACAAAAAAAAAAACTGCACCATTCTAAAAATTTTAAAAAGTTTTTTAATTATTATTTAAAAAAAAAAAGACTTCGTACAAACTAAAATATTAAATAGCATGCCGAAAGTAACACAATATTTACAATAAGTAATACAATATTTGTGTGTTCAGAATCGTGTAAGTAAAGGGTAAAAACAGTTTAAAGGTTCATAAATTAAATAAAGTAGTACTTTATTTACAAATTCATTGAGACAGAAAAATTATCTATACCAACGATATACTGTACAAAAATGAGTACGTGTAAAAACAAAATTTATAATAGATAGCTTTCATGGCCCGTAAATCTGGTTTCATGCAAAATAATTTTTTAAAAAAAGTTTTTAAATATTTATTAATATAAACATCAATGAATCCATTATATAAAATTCTTTTTCACCTGTAAAAACATTATTACAATTTCTTATAATAAAAAAAATTCCCAATAACAAAAAGCGCCCAAGAGTTCCCAAGATTAAAATTAATTAAACTCTGAAACAGAAGATGATTTCAACAAAAGTAAATAAAAAGATTCAACTCCATATAAGTCATGCCAAGACTGCCATCTATGCAGCAAAATTTTCCCACGAGTCAAGACCACTTTTTTTAATTCTTCAGTAGGCCGGCCGCAAGAAATACCTGCTCTGCTGATGACACGCCCTTCGACCACGTGATAGGAACACTATCCTTAAATGGACGCACCCTTTCAACGAGGATCACAGGAATGCCCTCGTTTCGCAAAAGGGCACAACTATAAATAACAATATTAAGTTTAAAATTATGTAAAAGTTATTTTCTATGTTACGAATCTCGAAAACTCTTCAGGAAAAAGTTATTCATTTAAGTTTTGATAATAGAGAGAATTTTTTTTATTAAAGTTTAAATCAAAAATATATCTTCCTCAGATTTATCTTTTTAATTTAAAAAAACAACAACCAACAGTTAGTTACCCGATGCATCAGGAATATACATAAATGACAAAATAGAAAGCGATTTTCCTTGCAATTTTCCATTTTCATTTCCTATATACAATGTTGGACTATTTTTTTTGTTACTATTTATTAATTCATTAAATTTAATTATTCTTATAAAATAGTATAGCAAAAAAGAAATCACATTCTGAGAAATAAGGCCATCCCAGGTGGAATTCGAACCCACGACCTTTGGAATAGAAGTCCAACGCGCTATCCATTGCGCTACAGGGATACAACGAAAGGTTTTCTATTCTATATATGCTGTTAGATTATTACAATTTGTTTGTTACAATTTATTCATTTTTTAAAATTTTATTAATTAATTAATATTTGAAAAAACTGCATAAAAATAAAGTATCATCCACTACAAGTTTAAAAAATATATCTGAATTTGAATGGATAAATTAGAAGTATTTTATAAACGATCGAAAATTTGAGAGTGAACTAATAGTAGGAATTGAATAAGACAAACCAATATAAATCTCGAGCGAGTGAATATTAACGTCGCACTATTTTCGCTACTCGAGGGCTTTTGGAGACGGGGGGACCTCGTCATTTTGAACCATGGGCATGTGACGAGGACGACACCTGAGCTGGCTTCTCCCTCTCCTAACTTTCACACCACACCACACCAACGGGAGGACGTTTGAGCTCTTGACAGATTTAATGTGCATCGCTCCCCCCCCCCCCTATACGGCGGGTCTTCTGCGGAAATGGGCTCAAACTCATGACACGGAGACCACGAGTCCGTTACCTTGACCACAAGGCTACCGCGGCCCCAATATTAATCTCGAATGAACAATTGTTGCATTTTACTTCAGAGAGCTTTCACATAAAGTTACTCATTTTGAATTATCATTTCACTACTATTTCACAATTTTTATTACTATTTTAATTTCAAGGTCAAACCTGTACGCTTAAGTCCTTAATTGTAGTAGGAAACGCATTTTAAATGTCTTCCAAAAATATTTGTATGTTTAGGGGTACCACCTCTCACCACAAATCTATGCATTACAAAATTTTTAACAAACACTTAAAATACAAAACTCATGAGTTTAGTCTGTCATAAAAGTTTTGAAAAAACACTATTTTTAAATAAAATTAGGCAATTATACTACCAAATTTGTATAGGTATATTATATAAGAGATAATGAGACATGGGCACAGAGTATAATAACAATTTCAACTTTTTCAACACAAATGTGAAGTATAACATTATAAGAATAGTACACAAAATATCTTTATTTAATAATCAATAAAAATATATTTATTTGTAACTGTGATACATAAATAAAAATTGTATATTTATGCATATGAAAATAATTCAAAATAAATTTAATATCAAGGAGATTATTTCTAGCTATAATTAACTGAACTCTAAAAATATCTGCCAAATTTAAAGTAAAAAAACTGATCCATTCTTAATTGGGTAATATAAATATTTTTAGAAAGCTTACTCAAGGATACCGTTTTAATGTTCAGATTGATTGTTTGGTTTAATATTAAGGTTTTCCCTTTCTGAAGAAAAAAAACCTTACTTTATATTTACCAAGATTCTCACTCATATATATTACTACCAAAAATGAAAAGTATTTAGAGTTTGACAAAAGTTGTAAAAACTCTCAAAATAAATGTACAAACAAAAATTTATAAAGACAAATTATAAAATATACAACAAAATCTTAAGGAGAAAAGCTTCAAAATAATAATGTAAACAGTTAAACTTCTTCATAACTGAAATGAGTTTAAATAAATCAAAAGATGAATTTTTATTCTATCAATTACTTAATCATGCTTTTTTTTACATTCAAAACTGAAGTAGAAGTTTTTATATTCATGAACTCCTTTCTAAATATTTTTAATACATACAAAATATATATTGAATTGTTGGTCCCGTGACAAATAGATGTATAAGATCTTAAATATATCCTGCACATCTAAATTATGTAATAATACTATATTGCTTATAATCAAACTAAATGAAAATCCTAGGAGCCACCTTTTTTCAATGGTTATTTTCTTAAGTATAAAGAACCCGAGAAGGAGGAAATATAGAACACCTTTGAACCCAGTCATACAGTTCTGTTGAGACATGGAAAAAAAATGTATAGTTAAAGGGGGAAGGGGAAGTCCTCAACTCTTGGATTAATTAAACAATTAATTTACTAATAATCCTTTATTTTTCAGAACTGGTTAGTTTGATTCAATATCCTAAAATTAATTAAACAAGGGTGTTTTGGAGATAATCTTGGAACCACAGCGAAATGAGGATACTTCATTTGCCTTACATTCACTTTTTAATTTCACTTAACATACAATAAAATTAAATTAAACACTAGAGTTTCTATTTGTACACATTCTAAGTTTTCTACATTTCAGAACAACTGATAGCCAACAGACACAGCAAGTTTCACAACTAAAGAGTAAATATGTATCATGAAAGTATACCATTAGGTTGTGATACTGTATCTCATGAGAGATGAAGTAATCATGGGATATCATGGCACAAGATAATGGAACAAAAACCTTTACAAAAAATTTCAAAAAATGCAATTTACACAATGTTTATTTTTAGATCTCTTGCATATGAATCATTAAAGCTAAATTTCAATAAATGTTTGCTTATTATGAAACTATTTATGTGTTAAATATTTGGGTTGTTTATAAAACCCAAATATTTTACATCAAACAACCAAATTGTTAAAAATGAATATTGAGATAGAATACACTGTTCACTCTTTCAATACAAAAAATGCATTTATATTCCTTTTTAAGGTAGTCAACACAAAAAGGATGATTTGATCAATAGATAGGATAAGACGATCGAATAGTGAAAGCACAATCAAACTAGAGGGGAGGGGGGGGATATTAAATACGAGTAAAATTCAAAATAATAAACAAACTACACAACCTTAATTGCCTCGCCATAAAAAATAATTGGAATTTAATATTGAAAAACATAAAAGCTATATTATTTTACAATATAACAGCTATGCATGGCACACAACTTTTCCGAAGCTCTAATCAAAATACTTGCGATAGCAAATGTTTATAATATACAATATTAGTAAATAACTAAAATAAAATATGCACGAAATCATGTTATTTAAGAACATTTACTAAGCACGTTTCAAAGAATTCGTTCAGGACGCGCGAACATGACATGCCCGTAAAAAGACGCAGCGAGGGAAACAAGTCAAAAATAAACAAATACCTAGTTTGTGTGAGCTGTTGATCCTTCAGAATATACCTCGAATTGACAGGAGGTATAAGACCCAGGCTCTGCAAAATTCGTTTCCATATATCGAACAATCCAATATACATTTTACCAACACTTTGAACACAACATTCAGCAAGCGTTTAGAAATCAGCAGCAATGAAGAAAATCACGAGACCCGAAACCTTCACAAACCATCCTGCATTTAAAAAAGGTAGGTCGCGAACACTGTTCAGAATCACGCGCTCTTTCTGCATCACTACTACGTATACGCGAATCACAACAATGTATTCACGACAGAAGGAGACCGAAAGCGATTCGTTTATTGGCACGCTGCCAACACGATGGAAGAAAGGGTTTATCAAGCGGCAGGATTCATCGCCCGTCTTGGCGACTTGCCGAAAATTTCCTCGGGGCTAATGGCCCGGCAGAGTTGTAAAAAAGCATGCTTTCTCATCGTACACCCTGGGTGTGGTGTACAAACAAAAAACATATAATTGTTGCACTGGAAATTAAGATTGCAATGCAAGTTCATGCAAGATCATATTTCAATGGAGCACAAATTAAGTGGTGGGAATTAAATGTCGGAAACATTCATACCTCATACGGGAGCTCTCGCAAACACGTGAGCACTCGGTGGCCGACATTTAAACGTGATTTTGGGCGGGCTACGAAAATGATCGATACGAGAGATGTTACTCGTCTCTTTTGGGTCGAGCGCCGCCAGTGAGTACTCTCCAAAGGATCCTGGCATCTGCTGTGGGCAATAAACCATGACTTGGTTCAGAAATACTAAAGACAATATAAAATGGGCCTGGTACAAACGAAAATACTAAGTATTCCAAAAATTGGAAAATTCAACAAAAAGGAGAATGAAAATTGTGTTTATCGGTTATTTAAAAAGGTTAATACAAAAAAATGCCAAAAGATATTTCAAAATTAAAATATTTTTTCATCCACGCCAGCAAAAAAATTTCATATTCCAAAACAACTCGATAAGAATCGAATTAAGACTCCCCTTTAAAAAATTGAATGAAAGTTTTCTACATTGAATCAATATTAAATTTCTATAAAGGTACAGAATATTGAAAAATCTTTTGTAAAAATAATTTCTTTAAAAACTACAACGGAAGAAATGAAAAATATCAAACACTTTCGCACCACAGCCAAAACATGACAAAAGTAAGCTGCACAATCATATAAAGAATGAGTATTGCAAATGCTTTCGAAAATATTTTTTAAAAAATTGATACCTAATTTCCAGTCCGAAAAAATTTCAAGGAAAAAAGTTACAATTAAAAAAAAAAATATTCTTATAATAATAATTTTTTTAAAAAAAAAGACTAAGCTGTGTCAAAACAACAATGCCAACAATTTTCTGAAATAATTAAATAAATTGGCAAGTTTATATTTTATTAATAAAGTTTAAAACAAAAAACTAATGAGTTGTTTGTTTTGTTAGAGATCAGATAAATGTAAAGAAAAGGCGCACTATTCGACTAAACTTAAAATAAAAAATCGACAGAAACTAGTAAATAAAAATGAGGGTATTTTCCCACGAAAAAGCTTATATCTTTAAATTTGAAATTTCGGCTCTGGAAAGAGGGTCAATAATCGCTCGGAGTACTATGGAATAATTCTTCAAAAAAAAAAAAAAAAAAAAAAAAAAAAAAATCAGAGATGAAATTCGAAGCTCGAAACTCTGCATGGCTCAAGACTGGTCACAGTCGGAAAAGCCAAATCGTCGCCTCGATTAACATCTGTGATTCGTTGGTTGACTTACACAAGATTCTTCTCCTGACGAAATCACTTAAACAGATGTGTATCTCCGTAGGTCAATATCACTTCCTTCTATTCACACAACGAATAGATGCGTTCCGAAATTCTCACTCACAAGGTTCTAATAAAATTACCCTTAAGTCTCTATATACATACTAAAAAAAAAAAAAGAGTAACAGGAAATAAACATAATGAGTATAACAGCGCACATTTTAGTTTTGCTTTATCTTTTGTGAGTTCTCTCAAGGTCAGTATAAAATGCAGCGTCAAATTCTAACTCTGGGATGACCTTGATGTTTTACGGACACATGACATCTTCAAAGGCTAGAAGTGAATGTGTAAGGGAGCAACCAGAATCAAATAACATTAAGTAACCATACGCGCGCGCACTCACACACTAAGCATTTAAGTGAGTGAAAGTTATATTAACGTCGCACTACACAAAACAACACGAGGGCTATACATATCGTAGCTTCAAGACAGAAAAAGATATATTAGCCCTTTCAATGATAATTGCAATGTATCATTACATCACAAAGAGTTTTATTTACGTCACACTATACAGCTGTAAGCGGGCTACTGGCGACAGACCTCGTTATTTTTAACATAACACTTGAGCTGGCACCCCCTCTCCAATCAACCACACCACATCAACGGGAAGACTGAACCTCAACAGATTTAACAGCCATCGGCCCCATCTAAATGGCGGGTCTTCAGTGGCGTGAATGTGAATCAACATTAATGTCGCATCGTTCAGCTACACGGGGGCTTTTGGCGACGGACCTTGAATTTTGAACCATGGTCAAGTGACGAGGACGACACCAGAGCAAGCACCCCTTCTCCTAACTACCACACCACACCAACGGGGGTGGTCTTCAATGGCACCAGGCTTGAACTGATGACACGCCGGCCACGAGCTCTCGTGACCATATCCATTAAGCTACCGCAGCCTCCCAACATGAGAGCTGGTGAATATTAAATAATTATAAGTTCAAAATGTATTCAAGAGTAAAACTGGTAAAATAATGTAATCAATAAGTTTCTGATCCAGTTCTATAATAAATGTTTGAACCTGTACTCAAAAAATCGAAACAAATTCGTTCGGGACAGTTACAGACTCCTTATTATTTAAAACATTTCATTTGAATGATGGACAGGCAGGGGGGAAAAATAGTGTTAAATTTTCATATGTATTTCTCGGAATAGTAAAAGTAGAATTCAAACAGAAAAGCACCATCAACAAGTAATATAATAAAATTTTAAAACTGTTCCTACTAAGATCAACAAAGAAAAATGTTTAGTTACTTTTTGTTAAATAATTACAATTAATATAAATATGTGTACACATATGACAGAATCACAATATTAAGTTGCAAAATAGAGAAAACGATTTTACTTTCTTTATATTGCGTTGGACTATTATTTTTGTTTGTTACTATTTATTCATTAATTAATGAATTAATATTTGAAAAAACTGTATTAACATCAAGTGTCATCCACTACAAGTTTAAAAAATGTATTTGAACATGAATGAATGAATAAAAAGTATTTTATTGACGATTAAAAATTTGATTATATATATGTATAAAAATAGTGAGAAAATTGTATTACCTACAAGGACAAAAAGGAAAGAAATTGGATTCTAAGAAACATAATAAATATAGGGAGAGTGTGAACTAATAGTAGGAATTGAAAAAGGAAAACTTTACAACTTAATCAGTGCATAGATAAATTCATATACGGAAGGCTAATATTGTTAACCTTTTTCAAAGTGATAGATTTCATACGAAATATTCTTTTAAAATATTACATGAAAATGGACAAAATTAAAATTTTTATTCAACAAAATAACAGAATATATTTAAATATAGTTCTTTCCCAAAATGGATAGATACTTTTTTTTTGACGTAGCAAAAACTTCAGATAAGAAAAAAAAAAGGAACACTAAATTAAGACAAGAATATCTAAAATCATGATACATGAGAAATTAATGATCAACAGAATCATAAAACTGGAGAATGACGTCAATTCCAAGAAGAGAGGTTAAACTATGACGTCATAATATACGTTGACTGTTGCCGGGGTCAATTTATTTCAAAATATAAGTGAATTTATAAATGATCCAATTTAAATTAAAGAAAAACATGACACATTTAAAATATTACGGGATTCATGTTCCTTTAGATTAAATAACAACTTACATATCAAATGTATCTATCTGATCCTTTTATATCAAATGTATCTTTTTGTATCTGATGCACGTTTCGTAATTCTAAATTCGATTTTCACCCATGTCAAACACCCTCTTTTTTATTATTATTTTTTTTTCCGGCAAATAAAATACAAGTAAACCTTTTTTGTGAGCAACTTAGAAATACAGTCAACTCTGGCTAATTCAAACCTTCGAGTATACGCTCAGCCCCAAGAAAAACTCTTGATATTTAGAAGTAAATACGCTTTGGTACACTCAATATTTCGAAGTAAAATCTGTGGCCGGCCAGAATACAACACGCGATAATTCAAAGTGATCTAATAAAACTCTCGACAGTTCAAACATTCACTATGGTGTAGAGTCCTGTAGCAAACAGATTGGAGCTTACATGTTTTGTGTTGTATTGTCTCTGCTTGTCTCCCTGTAATGTAGCCCCTTAATAACCAACGGGGTTGACTTCGATAACTCTGACAGTAGCTTAAGTGTCACTAAACAAATTACACAACTTTTCCCTTCAAAATCATGTTGACGCCGACGTTTTTCAAGCTTTATTTATTCCAGAAAAATCTATTGACAAAGTTATATTGAATGCCATAAAACACAAAAAAAAATAAGATTTTTCGTCAAAAAAAATTATTATGTACAGTATGTGTTTTTTTAATACATAAATTATTTTAATACACAAACAGGGCTTTTATCTTCTGTTTAATATTTATACTGTAATATAATATGTACAATTGTTGTTTTATTACATAGTTTCACTTTTAAATGTTTTAAAAAAAATTTCTCTTCGTGTATTTTGGGAGTTTTTTCCTACCCTCTTGATAATTCGACGTTTTTCATTGGTCCCTTCAACTTCGAATTATCGAGAGTCGACTGTACCGAAAGAAGAAGTGAATTATTAAAAAAGTGCCCACTTTTAAATTTTTAATAGATTAAAAATATTACAAGGTCAGTCAAGATCAAGTAAAAAATCCTCATACGTGAGTTATTTCAAAATATTTTTAATTTTTCTATATCTATACAAATAAATAAAATTGAAGTGTCTGTTTGTAATTTCAAACTAGCAGCTTTTTACTAAATGCATTTAAAGGTATATACGGTACTTATATCAAAAAATCAATTTTTAAAATTTTTGTCTGTCTGTCTTTTTGTTCCGGCTAATCTCGGAAACTTCTGGTCCGATTTTAAAAATTCTTTCACCAATGGAAAGCTACAGTATCAGGGAGTAACATAAGGTATAGTTTATCTCAATATTCCCACGGGAACAGAAGCTATGCGGGTAAAACATTGACATTGCTTACTTCCCGCCAAGTTGGCGCAAAATTATGCATTGGGTCAATAATGGAAATTTGAATAAAATTTTCTAACATTTGTAACAAATAACTGAAACAACTGAACTGCAATTTTTTAAATGGTTTTTTATTAAACGTCTAATGTTTATTACGTTACGTTTATTAAATATCAAACTCAAACTTTGAGAAATATCGCCAAGTTGGCTAAGAAGTTCTGTATTCCGACAATCCCAGATATTTTAATGCAAATTTTCTGCCACTTTTAAAAGGAAACAAAATAAAGTTTTAGCGAATTGCGCGCCGTGATATTGAAAATTCTATGGTAATATTAATTGACAGTTTCATAAAAAAGATTACTTTAGTGGTTTTGATTAGTTTTGAAAGTATTTATTACATTGAATTTTTGGAATAAGTACAAAGACTACATGGCGGAAGATATTTTGCGACGAAAAACAACCGAATATGCCTTTCAATGAACAAATCTACAACGAAACGCAATAAAGGTTTTCTGAACGGTTGGGAAGAAGCTACATGATTTTGGAATGATTAGTCCTAGACGTGTCGACGGAAATAGCTTTCATAATGAAATTTCTTGAGAATTAAACTACGATTTTATAGCATTGCATCAGTTACAGAAATTATCCCTCAATTAACTCCAGAACAAAGTGTTACGTAAAATAAAATCCGGCATTAGTGCACTCTTTTTTTCTCGACGCCCCTGGAGGAACCGGAGAAACGTTTTTGCTAAACTTATTATTAATGACCATCAGAAAAACCTAGAAGATAGCAGTTGCTATGGCTTCTTCTGGTATAGCCGTGATATTACTGACCAACGGTCGTACTGCACATTCCGTTTTAAAATTATCGCTTAATCTTGCATTTGAAGATTCCCTCCATCTGAAATTTCAACAACAAAAAATAGCTATCAAGGCAGGATGCTTCCACAATGTAATCTTTTAGTGTGGAATGAAAAGTACGATATCTCACAAGAAAGCTATAGAAACGTTAAATCGGACTCTTCGGGATTTACTAGATAGTACAGATATTTTAGGAGGAATGGTAGCTTTATTATATATTAACTGGTGAATTCAAGCTTATGGGGAAAATTTGAAAAATTCAGTCTGAAAACGAATATGAGAGTGAATCTTCATAATGACGTAGCTTCGGAACATTATGCAGAGACGCTGGAGGTTTTATTTTACTTTCAGAGAATTTTGTAAAGTAGAAGAAAATAATGTAAATCTTATTGCTCAAATTTACCCGGGCTTGCAACAAAATTTAAATTGGGATCAGTGGTTGCGCGCACGATCAATATTGGCGCCTAACATTGTCCATAAAATCAACATTGAAAATTTAAAAGACGTGCGGGGGAGAAGGAGGGGGGGGATGAAGAAATATTTTTCAATTAATACAATCATGGATAAAGAAAAAAGTACTTGATATCCCACGGAGTTCTTAAATTCACTTGAGCTTTCGGGTGTACCCGCACATAAACTTGAATTAAAAACTAAATGTACCAGTTATACTTTTGAAAAATCTCGATGCTCCTCGACTATGTAAAGGAACGAGGCTTTGGATCACAAAACTAATGCAGAATATACCTGGTGCCAATATTTGAACACATGTCATGAAAAAGGATAGTATTATCATACCTCGAATTCCAAGTATCCCCACTGACCTACCGTTTCAATTCAAACAAGTTCAATTTCCAGTTTTACTGTTGCTATTATATAACAAAGCTAACATTTCAGGTCCATATGTAGCCTGATCGGTGTGTCCAATGCCCAAATCTTCACATATTTGCAACTGACGGAAGAACATATAATATGGTATACAGTAGCATCTTAGAATAATATTCTGTTTTGAGTGCTTTAGAGGAATTATAGAGGTAGATATTTTCGATTTTTAAAAATATTAATAGTTTAAATTATTGAATATTTGTTAATTATTATAATAAATTACGTTTTCAGTTTTTTAAAACTAATCTCAATTTTACAATTTTTAAATTTTATTGGTTACAGTCAAGCAATAAAAAAATTACTATACTATATTATTTACTTTCTAATGATACTGATTACGACTTTGACAGTTATTTAAAGACATCAACGCGAGCGGAGCCGCGGGTAAAAGCTAGTAAATAAATAAAATTGAAGTGTCTGTTTGTAATTTCAAATTAGCAGCTTTTTACTAAATGCATTTAAAGGTATATATATGGTACTTATATCAAAAAATCAATTTTTAAAATTTTTGTCTGTCTGTTTGTTCCGGCTAATCTCGGAAACTTCTGGTCCGATTTTAAAAATTCTTTCACCAATGGAAATCTACATTATCAAGGGGTAACATAAGATATATTTTATCTCCATATTCCTACGGGAACGGGAGCTATGCGGGTAAAACGTTGACGTTGCTACTACCCGCGAAGTTGGCGCAAAATTATGCATTTGGTCAATAATGGAAATTTTAATAAAAATTTTCTCACATTTGTAACAAATAACTGAAACATAGCGTAATTTAGCAAATGTCAAACTCAAACTATGAGAAATATCGCCAAGTTGGCTAAGAAGTTCTCTATTCCGACAATCTCAGATATTTTAATGCAAATTTTCTCCCACTTTTTAAAGAGGGAAACGAAATAAAGTTTTAGCGAATTGCGCTCGCTTGATACTGAAAATTCTATGGTAATATTAATCGACAGTTTCATAAAAAGTTTTGAGTTTTGAAAGTATTACTTTGAATTTTTGGAATAAGTACAAAGACTACATGGCGGAAGATATTTTACAAAGAAGATTTTTTTACACCAAATATGCCTTTCAATGAACACATCTACAACGAAACGCAATAAAGGTTTTCAGAATGGTTGGGAAGAAGCTACATGATTTTGGAATGATTAGTCCTAGACGTGTCGACGGAAAAAGCTTTGATAATGAAATTGCTTGAGAATTAAACTACGATTTTATAGCATTGCAGCATCAAGTAACAGAATTTATCCCTCAATTAACTCCAGAACAAAGTCACGTTTTCCAACAAGTGTTACGTAAAATAGAATCTGCCAGTGCTGCACTCTTTTTCTCGACGCCACTGGAGGAACCGGAAAAAGGTTTTAGCTAAACTTATTATTAATGACTATCAGAAAAACCCAGAAGATAGCAGTTGCTATGACTTCTCCTGGTATAGCCGCGATTTTACTGACAAGAAAATGATGTAAATCTTATTGCTCAAATTTACCCGGGCTTGCAACAAAATTTAAATTGGGATCAGTGGTTGCGAGCAAGATCAATATTGGCGCCTAACAATGACATTGTCCATAAAATCAACATTGAAAATTTAAAAGACGTGCGGGGGAGAAGGGGGGGGGGGATGAAGAAATATTTTTCAATTAATACAATCATGGATAAAGAAAAAAGTACTTGATATCCCACGGAGTTTTTAAATTCACTTGAACTTTCGGGTGTACCCGCACATAAACTTGAATTAAAAACTAAATGTACCAGTTATACTTAAACAAAATATCGATGCTCCTCGACTATGTAAAGGAACGAGGCTTTGGATCACAAAACTGATGCAGAATATACTTGGTGCCAATATTTTAACATATGTCATGAAAAGGGATAGTGTTATCATACCTCGAATTCCAAGTATCCCCACTGACCTACCATTTCAATTCAAACGAGCTTAGTTTCCAGTTTTACTGTTGCTATTAACAAAGCTAACATTTCAGGTAGCAGGGGTGCATTTGGAAAAGCAATGTTTTTCCCATGGCCAACTATATGTAGCCTGATCGGTGTGTCCAATGCCCAAATCTTCACATATTTGCAACTGACGGAAGAACATATAATATGGTATACAGTAGCATCTTAGAATAATATTCTGTTTTGAGCACTTTTAAAAAGGAATTATATATTAAACGTAGATACTTTCGATTTTTAAAGATATTAATAGCTTAAGTTATTGAATTTTTGTTGTTAATTATTACTATAATAAATTGCATTTTCAATTTTTTTAAACTAAGCTCAATTTTAGAATTTTTAAATTTTATTGGTTCCAGTTAAGCAATAAAAAAATTACCATATTATATCATTTACTTTTTAATGATAATAATTACGACTTTGACAGTTATTTAAAGACATCAACGTGAGCGGAGCCGCGGGTAAAAGCTAGTTATATATATGGTTAAAGCATAGAGGAACTAAACAATTAGCTAATTTTATATCTCTTGAGTGTTTATTAACGTCGCACTTTAAAGTAACACGAGGACTCCTGACCTCGTAATTTTGAGCCACGATCAAGAGACAAAGACGATACCTGAGCTAGCGCCCACTCTCTTAATTTCCACTCTACTCCAATGCGAGAAATTTGAGACACAACAGATTTAATGTGTATTAGCCCCTCTACACAGGGGGTTTTCAGTGACATCAGGACTCAACAACGCCGCCCATGTTCATGGCCTTGACCATTAGGCTACGTCGGTACTTTTACACAAAAACAAACCCATCTTTTAGAAGCACCACAGAACAATACGAAAGCTATTGCGAACGAGTTTCGACCAAGTGAGAAGCACGGCAATTCAATTCATTAGGAACCCATTCTCCAAACTTCTACACCACGCCAAAGTGAGGACTTCAAGCCTCGACCGATTTAACGTGTATTGTAACGATTTCCACCACACAGCTGTGAGAATGATCACCACACGTGTCAGGACACTTGCACTCTTAAGGTATCCGAACACGTTGAAAATGACCAAATTCAGTCAAGACAGATACTTTTGTTTTTTATTCTGTCGAATAGAGTTATCTTTTGATTTTACGAAACATACTTTGTTTTGTTTCTACACTACCTAGAGGTCAAGTTACAATCAATTTTATAAATTTAGAAAAACCGGAAGTGGGTTTTTGATGTACCAGAAGTGGGCATTTAAATTGCCCAAAATCTATCATGGCGAGTCTGATAACTCAAAATATCACGTATGTATTTCTATAAAACTTTTTAAACCTGATATTTATGTTATTTTCTAGAGAATGTACTAAAATATTTCTTATTGTATGAATACTTTTTGAGTTATGGCTTGTTATTTAAATAATGGTCTCATAAAAAATGTAACATTTCTTATAATGTTTACTCAATCAGCTCTAAAATTTTCAAATTTTAATTTTAAAAAAATCAAAATTTTAGTACATTTTCTAGATAAATACATCTAATTTGTTTTAGTAATACTTTTACTAATATATATGTTTATTACTTTTTTCTCTAACTGCTTTGAAATTTTTCAAAAATATTGCTAAAATTTCACTTATAATTGTGTCTTTTGTAAAATTCAGGTAATTTATTTTAAATTTTGATAGTTAAATATATAGTAATATTTATTGGCCTCGAGTCCTAAAAGAGCATTTATAATGTTTTAGTATGCTATTTTGTTAAAAAGTACTCCGAACGTGTTGGGATACCTTAAATATATTGCGCGGTCTTGTCTTGGACATTGCCCCGGCAGCCTTTGACGCTAGGAAGAACCCCCTATTCTACGTTCCGGATGCAATCCGAGGATGAAGGAATCCGCCTGCGATGTCCCGAACCCTAGAGAGGGCAGAGAGAGAACGGGCCCGAAAACTTCACCGGGCACGGACGCCAAAAACTCCTCCCTCACAAAATAACAGTATTGGACTCTAATAATCTACTTACTAAGTTAATAACCTCAATGTAAATTTGTAAATAATAGCTGTGACGTAGTTAAACTTAACATTTTAAATAACCAATATCACCGTACCTTTATCTATCTCAAACGTCACAGTATTCGCCTCTCTACATGGAGGCCTTCAATGGCTTTTCAATAACATAATAGGATACATGTGATTTTCAAAAGATTAAATTTGGAGCATAAAATCTTTATCAAAAGACAAATACGAAGAGGTAGGGGTCTCAGACAACATTTAAGCATTTGTATTTACCAACCCGCTCCTCGGGTTTGACAGATCTTTGACTATGCCTCCAGTTGACTTGAAGAACAACCTGATGAACCACACATTTCCTTTCTTGACGGGGATTCCAAAATGCGGGGAGGGAAGAATTATAACCGGAAAGGAACTCCACAGGACCAACATTTTGTGACAATTTGAAAGTCCAGAAACTGGAAACACCGTATGACAACATGGAAGTTAACAATTTGAAAGTCCAACGACTGAAAATATCGAATAACGATATGAAAGTTGGGCAGGGGACTTCGGCCACGATAAGAGGAAATCACCAGGTTTGATATTGACACAATGAACAAATGACGTCTGACTTGCTGATGATCACGCATGAGATGGGTGGCTTCTATTACTTCATATTTGTTTTGTGGTTCCTAAGCTATCGGATTTTACATTATTTCAAATAATGCCTTTGCACCATTTTAACAATCCGCAGAGTAGTAGTAACTCTCCCTGATAACACGATTATGAGTGAAAAAATGTTACGTTCAGTAAATTTATATTACATTGTGCAAATAGCCATTACAAATAAAAGGTTAAGATTTCCTACAAAATAGCTATTAAATATCGTATGCCTTTAGAGCAGGGGTACTCAGCCTTTTTTTTTTCTGCTTGGCCGCATACATATGTTTGCCATTTCACGCGGGGCGCATACATATGTTAGTTATTTCACGCGGGCCGCAACATGAGGTTAAACGGGGAGGGTGAAAAAATGCTTTAAGACCAAGATAACATTAGAAATTTAAATATATGGAAAATTGAGATCAAAATATTATAACTCCTGTTTTGCTTTTTTTAATTATTATTTTTTTTTATATTTTTGTCACTAATACTAAATTAAAAGAATTTAAGAAACACTCCTTCACACAATTTTTGCATCAGTAAACGGGTTTCATGTGATTACCAATAAAACAAATTTCTTAGGATGTATTTGTTACTACTTTGACATCACCACTGACAAAACACTTTGTTTCTGTCGCAAAGAATATTGTATAAAGCCTATTTATTTATCACCTCTTGAAAGAGGAAAAGTGTCATTGAATAGTTCCTGTTTATTGGTATTTTTAAATTAAGCACTTTCGTGACAAATCAAACACAAGTACTAATCCATATTTGTTTTTCACTACAAAATAGTTATCTCAAAATCGTTCGAATATTTTTCGCTTGCAAAGTATAAAAGAATGTTCAAAATTAGTTCCACCCTTAAAATTGTCGCTACTCCACTGTTGTCCGTTATCACTAACCGTAACCGTTACAAATAAAAAAAAAGAATATCAATTCGCAGCCATACGACATCGACAACAAAAAAGCAAAATTGATATATTTGATTTCTTGTGAAAGAATTTCCCACCAAACTTTTAATACATTGTCTTAAATAAAAGAATTTCTCGGAGTAATGGGTCATGACCGGGCACTTAAAAAGGCTAGGAGGGCCGCAGGTTGAGTATCGCTGCTTTACAGGCATTCATAGAATTCAAATGTAATAGTACACAATAGCTCAATTAATACAACTTTAACTCAGTAGCACAACAGTCCATATCAGTACACGTGACACTGGGCTCTGAGGTACATGAGCAAAATATTCCCATCAGGTGGTCAGTCTGACGAGAAACCCCCCAGTGTTTAGTTCTCAAGCAAACCAGGCACTCATTTATCGACCCACTGAAGGGACGAAAGGCAGAGTCGACCTTGCCCAGCCCGGCATTTGAGCCCCGGGCCTGTAGCGTGATAACGCAGTATCTATCTATTATGTATTAAAAGTTAGTACTAGGCTAAAATATCTAGTGTTTTATAATAAATGCTTACTGTGGAGAAAATTTCCAAACACATAATTGAGATGATTTCTATTACTTTAATAATAATAGAGAGAAAACTCAGTTTTTAATCCTATTTTTTCAGAGGAATGGTTAAGCTGTAAAAACTTTGGAAGATATTACATTCCTACCGAAATACTACGCAGTACACATTCGTAGTACTTCGGTGATGCATAATTTAGTAGGCGAAGGTGTATAATTACGGCACTATTTAATTAAGAGAACAAATTTAAACAATAGCTATATATTAAGAAATGTAATTACCAACAGTTACAAACAAAATGAAATTAAAATTGAAACCTGTACGTGAGTGAGTGAATATTAACGTCCCACTGTTCAGCTATACGAGGGCTTTTGAGGACGATCCACGTAATTTTGAACCATGGTCAAGTGACGCGGACGACACCTGAGCTGGCACCCCCCTCTCCTAACTACCACACCACCGGGAGGACGTTTGAGCTCTCGACAGATTTAACGTGCATTGCTCTCCTACACGGCGGGTCTTCAGTGGTACTGGGATCGAACTTATGACACGCTAGCCACGATCCGATGCCTAGACCACTTGGCTACCGCGGCCAATGAAAACTGTACGAGTTAGTACAGTTAGATCAAGTTTAAAATATTGACCAATCTGTAGCACTTGCTTGTTTGGTCAACTTAAGTTTTATTGATACGTATATTACAAATAATCCAGTGGCGTAACGGAGAATATTAGGACCCCCAAACCCAAATGCGTACTAAGCGTCAGTCAAGTTTTGGCCCCCTAGAATCCCTGCCCTTCCCGCAATGTAGGGGTGTACGTTACGCCACTGAAATAATCTAAATTGACCTTTTAGAATGGAAAGTTCCATACAAAGAGTAGTTTTATTTTTTTATTTTTAAATTAATGGTACAAAGATACAAACGTAATCGATTATCACTAAACTACAAATTACTCAATTATTCTTAATAAAAATTAGTTCGAATCTTTTATGCTGAATTTTTTAATTATTATTAGCACAATCAGGCATTTAAAAATCTAAAGAATAGACAACAATTCAGATAACCACAATACGATAGTTGAATGATCATCGGGACACATGATCTCTGTTGAGGTCTTAATCCCCTATCTTTAAGGATATTGTTCAGCATTATAGATAGAGATTATTATTTGATTGAGTTTATATATATTGAGAATTACAGATAATTACTTGATAATTTAAAATAAGTTTAAGAATTTAAAATTAAAATTGCTGGAGCTAATTGTGTTGTCTGTTTTAATAATAACCACAATATAGGTTGTTTAATTTAGCCAAGTCAATTTTATGGAGTTTATATTCAATTACATTTATTCGTTTACAAATATTCCAGCAGGAAGTCAATTTTTTAATACACCAAAAGATAAAAGTTTTACTTCTGGGTGGGGTCCAAGAAAGTCAAAGCGATGATTATAATGAAAGAGCTCTCTCTTACGGAGTACAAGAAAAAAAAATTCCAATCAGCCGAAAATATTGTTCGTTGCCGTTGGCAACGAACAACATCAAATGAAATTTTTTGGCGGAAAACAATAAAGGAACATTATGCCCACCACAAAGAGGTTGAAAATAATTCTAAAAATGTAAAATAACAAATCAAGTTTTGTTAACAGTTTGGAGGGGGTGGGGAGAGCACTCACTTGCAGAACTTACAAAAATATGTAATAAGATAATTTATTATATATGTGACCACTGAAGTGCAGGTGATCTGCGTAATAATTTTACTAATCTATAATATACACTATGCGACATAGTTTATAACAACAATTTTCAATGTTAAATGAAACAATTTGTACGACAAAGACAGTAAAATGTGTATTGAGTAATTAATTACAAATTATGTATAAGAATAAATTTTTAAAGCGAAATTGGAGCTTGATGATTTTTGATAATTACGTTTATATTTGGTCGTCAAAATGATAATGCCATTCTCATTTTGTTATCTACATTTAAAAGTCTCGATCTTTTTATTTTTCATTTTTGTGTTTTAATGGTGAAGATCCAAACTGATACCAATTAAGATGTAGAAAGTTGTAGCAATATTTTTAAAGCTCTTTGGCCATTATGGAATACTCGCCTCTAATTTTAATTGAAAATTAATTGACTCTTTCCGAATGTTTTGAAATTAAATCTAGGTTATTACAGAACGAAATTAGTTGTTCCTCTTAAAAAAAAAGTTAATTCATAAACAGGTGTATCCTTTATCGCGAATGAATTTTTTTTTATATCTAATCATATTTCATATCATCTCAATATTTTTTGAAACGGTCAATAACAATTTATGAATAGTTTATTTCTTTAAAACGGTCAAATGATTTGGCTCTGGATTTTTTCTCACTTTTTTTCTCGGAGTATAAATAATAATTTAAAAAAAATTTGACGGCATATAAAAGTGCCGCCGCACAGAGGTTGAGTGAGTGAGGATTATAACGTCGCACTGTTCAGCAACACGAGGGCTTTTGGCGACGGACCTCGTCATTTTGAGCCACGGTCAAGTGACGAGGACGACACCCGAGCTGGCACCCCCTCTCCTAACTACCACACCACACCAACGGGAGGACGTTTGAGCTCTCGACAGATTTAACGTGCATCGCTCCCCAACACGGCGGGTCATTGGCGGTACTGGGCTCGAACTCCTGACACGCCAGCCACGATCCGATACCTTGACCACTGGACTACCGCGGCCCCCACAGAGGTTGAGAATCACTGTACTAGACACTCGTGTAAGTGAAAATAAGATCTTGGGTGGAACGAGATCGTTTCTGTACACTTAAAAAAAAGTAAAACTACATTTTTTTTTTATTCTTTGAGAATGAAGTTTATACAATCGAACAATCAACACATTAGATGATAGAATCAATCATTAATCAATTTAAAAAAACTATAGTACAAACAAACAGTTTAATATATTATTAGAACTAAGAAAAGGAATTTTTAAAACATACGATAAAATAATGGCTATATAAATGGCGTAGGGCTTTAGTCGGCCACGTAATTTAAGGAATTATAATTTCTTTATTTTAGCTGCGATTACTATACTTTAAATATTAAAAGTTGGAATATTACAATTTGTTTCCAGAAAATATTGGTCGTCATGATTAAATTTATTATAAATTAATTCAAGGAGTCTTTTATGGAATACATTTACTGTCTCTAAATGTTTGGATAAATTATTCTGAGATGAGTCAACGTAAAATCAAAATTCTTAACACAGAAAAGAATTAAAAGCTTTTTTATGAACTTTAACAACATGGAAATCGCTAATGTGAAGATTACCTAGTTAAAATTAACCTTGTTTCCGCACTTTAACGGAAATAATTGGTTAATCTGCGGATTAGCTAGGTAATTTACACATTAACGGCTTTCGAGGTTTAACTATAACATTAAAAACTAGATATATTTAAATTAAAAACAAGACAATACTTCATTATGCAAAAACGCAGGCTATTTCTATGTATGTTTTGCATACCGTATTTACTTTAAGCAGCGCCTTTTTCCAATGTTAACTCGACTGAAAATCGGGGGCAGCTTGGAATTGAAGGGAAAAAATATTCGTTGGATGAGGCAATTACTGATTCATGCATGTATTTAAAAGTTTATAACACTGGTAAAATAACTAATTATTCAATTCGTATCAATTCCAATTTTAAATTTATTTTAATTTCGTTAAATTGGACATCGATAAACCATTTTATACTATTTGTCATTTTTCACAAAAACTTGTTGAGAATTAGGGACAAGGCTTAGAATCGATAAAAAAGGTATAATGTTTTTTTAATAGTTCTTTAGTTATCGTATTTTCGTGATTACACAATTAGTTATAATCATTTTAAACAGCCTCATAATGGAATAAAAGAGAATCTCTCCCCCCCCCCCCCTGCACATTTTATTTTGTGACGGACAATCAAACCAACGAAAGACTAACAAACTAAACGTTTTCATTAACACATCACAAGATAGTAAATCACTAAGTAAACACAACACTTGAATAGGCCATCTGAAAACGTGCCAATGCGAGAATGACTTATTCAAATGAGGTAGCGTCTAGTGAACTTAATGGTTTTTGAAATCTCTCCACGGAGTGGATTTTTTCTATTTCTTGAAAAAACACATGGCCTTGGTCAAACACACATGCAACATGAAGAAATATGTAAACTTTCATGTGGCGTGAAATCCATTGTTTTCACTTGTGATGGATCGCACGGCACAAAGGGTTCTCGCGCATTTGTTGACAGATTTTTTTTCCTGTTTGTGCGCACGGAATATACATAAAAACACGAAACCGAAAAGTTTTTTTTTTATCATTATTATTATTACAGCTGAACAATAAAAACACAGGAATTCAAGCTGTTGTATAAACCGATTTTTTAAAAAAAAATTTCAGTGCTGATTTCTTAATTTTACTGTTCATATAGTTAAATAAGTCTTCCAAGCTTGAATAGTTGTAATAAAATTCCTATAAATTTGTGTACACTATACCGGATAAAAAATATGAAGCATCGCTCAAAAATAAAAAAAATAAATGCATAAAATAGCAAAAATATGAATCCCTTATATTTTCAGTAGAATTTTTCAAAGTTTTAAAAAAAATTTATTGCAGCTGGAATCTGAGAAAGAAACAAACAAAAAAATAACTAAAAAATTATAATACTGAAAATATTTACACAACCAAACAAATATCCTCCAGATCAGTGATACCCAAACTGCGGCGGGCCGCATATGGCCCAGTCATGGCGCAAAGAAATCAATTATTTAAGAGCAATGTACTAAAAAATTTAGCAGAAAATTATGCCAATCAAGCAATCAAATCTATCAGTTTTACTATTTTTGAAAGTAGAATGTAAACAAGAGATTTGATGATGGATGAAAGGAAATCGTAACTACCCTATAATTCAGTAAAAAAATGCAAAAAAGTAAATAGTTTTCTGTGTGTTTCATTAAATCATTAATATAGTATTAAAATGAAAACCGAAAAAATGAGTTGATAATTTGAACACTATCGCTCTGTCCAATGTTGCTTTGGTCTCACCAATCCCCCCCCCCCCATTGTCCTTATGTTGCAACCCGCGTGACAGTCATATGCATGTGGTCCGGCCGGGGAAAAAAAGGTAGAGTACCCCTACTCCAGATAATTATTAAGCCGCAAGGAAGCGAAAGCCGTCATGATTAGCACGTTAAAAAAAAAAAAAGAAAAGAAATATCTGCGATTTTTTTTGTTGCCATCCGTAAACTGTTCTGAATGAAATAAACCTTCAGATTATCTAATTTCAAGTAAAATTTTAGCACTTTATTTTTTTTTCCAAAACTGCATTTGAATGTGTATAAACCCGTGAATATATAGAGTCACATTATATTTTATTTAGTTATTGTTTGGAGGATGGATAAATATATGCAATGGAAATTTTCAAACAGAAAATTGAAGGTTTATTCAATTAGTAGTGGGGGTTCCCTCACGATAAAGTCGTAGCTGAAGAGTCCTCAGATTCGAGCTTCGATTCTATCATACATTCGCTATACGAAATAACTGGAGTTGCATGTGCAATTCAGGATGATTTGAAACTTCCCATAGCATTCGTATAGTGTGAACTATCAGATCATATTTTCATATTAAATTAGATGCTAAGCTATTTATGCTCTCAAGAAACGCGTTATGCAGTTTACAGAGATATACTGAATATATTCATTAGCTAAAACAGGGGTGGCCAAACCGCGACCTGCGAGACTCATTACAAAATGAAATTATTTTGTGCAATATTTTTGTGTTTAGTGTAGTGTTTTGTAACAAATAACTGTTTCTATTTTATTACTTTGCTTCTATTTTCATACAGACTTAGAAGTGAGCAGTATTGCATTGGAGCGATATGTATATATTTTTTATATGAGGCCTGTGGGATTATAATGTTTATCAGAAGTAGCCTGCAAAGTCCTTTGGGTTGGTTACCCCTGAGCTAGAATCAATTATTAATGAGATGAATATATTAGCATTCAAAAAGAAATTTTTCATACTCTATGAGCTTTTTTAAACAACTCATTTGTATGATATCAATTACATAGTTATGTCATCAACACATAAAATATGAATGAGGTGTTTAAGAAAGTTATTCAACACATCATCAATATCATGAGATTTTTTTCTTCTATTTTTGTTTAAAAATCAAATATGCACAAAAAATAATAGCGATTGAATTAATGTAAGAAATACGTAAGAAGCGTTCAAGGTGTTACGTAACAGACCAACCTCAAAAAGAAATATTCTTTTTAGCACGGGCGACACATCCAATCTAACTTTCTTAAATAAAAGCGAATTACACACGAAAAATAATACTTTAGAACATCTTGAAATAAATACAAAATACAATCCACACAAGATTTACAGTTTAGTACATATAGCAAATATTATAACTAACAAAAACAAAAGCTCAAAAGGAAGGAATACTGCGTGCCATTATATAGTACTTACATTAAGAAGTTAATTTTCCACGTGTTTTAATGTTACGATGTTGATAAATTGTCTGTTGATTATTTATAAACGTCAGCAACACAAGGACTATTGCCGACGGATTTTATAATTTTGAATCACAGGTCAAGTGACGAAGACGACACTTGAGCTGGCACTCCAAACTCGGGGCAGAGTTTCGATAATTTAACGCACGAGCTTCTTACACAGCGAGTTTTTAGTTGCATTTCCAACCCATGGTAAATAAAAACAACGCCCGTCATGAGTTCGAGACCCATGACAATGCAGCTGCCGTGGCTCTGATAGTTGCATATCAAAACATCTTAAATTGCCCGAGATAAAAGTACTTGTTCCTTTCGAAGGGAGAATATTCTAAAATCACCAAAATATCGAATTGTTTTTTTAGAAAGGTATATAATTTTTTGCCAAGAGGGGGAGAAACTAATTGAACTTCAAACGTCACTTTCCTAGACCTAAAGATAGTTCTTTAAAATTTTGCAGAAAAAAAATAACAATTTAGGCACGGCATTTTACGTTTGAAAGGAAATTTGACATTTATACAATCGTAACATTTCAGCCAATAGCAATGACATCAAAATATGAATCAGATCAAATTTACCTTGAGAGAATCCCCCCCTCCCCAGGATTACTAAATCCAAATAAAAGAGCATTACACTTGGAAGAAATACGTATTCAAATATTGGAAAATTTAATGTTTACTCTTTTTTTATCGCTACACCTTTATTAGTGCTTTAGGAGACATAACCACAATAAAATATTTTTGTAACTTTTTATTAAATAGTTACAATTAATATATATAAATATGTATATACATATGACAGAATCACATTATAAGAGGTAATTAATTTTTATTAATTATCATTCAAGTATCACATTGTCATCCAAAACAATCGTGTATATGAAATTTCAGTTCAACTGTTCAGCTTTGAAACGTGAGAAAAAAAATCTTTTAAATTTGACCCAAGTCGCTAAAAATGAAGCCAACATGGCAGTATCAACAATTAATTTCAGTCAAAAGTTTTAGTTAATTATAATTAAATTATCGTATTGTTACCCAAAACAATAGTATACAAAAAAGTTCAGCTCAAATGAGCGCTTTAAGATGTGAGAAAAAAACCTTTTCAAGTTTATACACAAGTTGCCAAAAATAATGCCAACGCGGCTGCATTTATAATTCTTTAAATAATTAGTATTAATCAATTCATTTTTATTAATTATAATTAAATTACTGTATTGTCATTCAAAATACGCGTGTATATAAAATTTCAGTTCAATTGAGTGCTTTAAAATGCATTTTATTAACGATTGAAAATTTGAGCAAGACAAATATAGAGAGAGTGTGAGCTAATAGTAGGAATTGGAAAAGGTATAAGATTTGTGGTATTCAATCAGTTCCACCGATTCTCAGACTTTTTTTTTTTTTGCGAGCTGATTGTTAAAATAATGTTGGGGTAATATGGGATTTCTCAAAGGTGGTCTAAGTTTTATTAATACTTAAAAATGGCATTTGGACAATTAACCAGCAACAAAATTACTTGAATCCCACCATGGATTATAACATTCTTTGTAAAGTTTTTCATTTGGAGTAATTGTTATACTAACGTCGCACTATAAAGCAATACGAGGGCTAATGTTGACTGATCTCATTTTGAGCCTCAGTCAAATAACGAGGATGACACCCAAGAATTCTATGTTGCGGTTATCTTTAAACCTGCAGGTTCAAAATATTGCGTTTATATTGGATCTCCTTTTTAACTCAAAAGTGTGAAGTACACACAATAAGAACATTTTCATTCGACTGATTTCAGATATTTTTAGTGGATTTATTATTCAGGAAAAGTCGACTTCACACGGCAAAGCAGCATGCGGGTAACTGACGAGAGATCTCGTAATTCTGAACTTCGGTTGAGTGACGAGTACGACACCTGAGATGGCACTACCCTCTCCTAACAACCACACGAACGAGAGGATATGGAACCTAACGTGCATCGGCCTTCTCTACAAGGCGGATCTTCAATGGCACCAGGACTCGAACCCGCGACACTCTAACCACGAGTTCGTGACCATGACCACTAGGCAAGAGTAGCCGCATTTTGTTTTTCGCGTAATCACAACACTGAATGATATAAAAATTAATGTTTCATTGGAATTATTGTTTTTAGATAATTGAGTTTTTGAATTCTATGAATTTCAGAATACCTTCACATGTTCGTTTATTTCGCCTTTCACTGGGGAAAAAATCTTGTTTTTTAATTTATTTCATTTAACAAAAATATAATCTCTTCTATTTCAAATAAATTATTTTGAACCATAACTGAAATTGCTAAATATATATCAGCCGCACCTCCGGAAAGAAAGCCTTGGAAATATTTGTATGTCAATTATTAATGAAAAAAAATTGAGAAAGCAGTTTTACCTCTTATTTATAAGCACTCAATGAGTTTTCACCACTGTATAATCTTTTTTTAAAAAATTTCACAGCTACCGATTGAAAAAAAAATTAAAAATCACATTTCATCAACAGTTTTAAAAGAAAAAGGGATAGTACTTTCATTTTCAAAACGCTGAAAAATATTACAAATTTTAATTTTTCACAAAAATGAAGAGAAAAAAAAAAAGGAATCTTTTAAATTCCACCTAGAAAAAGCTGGTTTTCGCACTTTTATCCTTTCAAAGCTATGTGACCATACACAGAAAAATGAGTCAACGAAAGCAAAAAAGGGAAAAGAAATACCGGAAAAAATTAAAATGTCGCATTGTATGTTCAGAAAAGAATGACAAACGCTTAATCGCAACCACGCGCTCTAATGTTTACGTCACGTGACCACCGTTACCTAAAAAAGAGGCGGACATTTCCCGTTTTGGTCACGGGATTCCAACCGTTTCCTCCTACGACGCGGCTAGTTAAAAATGCCTTTGGTCATTCTTCAATCAATAAACTTGTTTGGTAGTTGAGAGAAGCTTTTCCTTTTGAGAGAAGCGATTATTTATTATTCAAAAAGAACGTCTTCGATTTTTTTTTTTAAATACTGTAGATGGGAAATGTGTTTTTTTCATACAATTTTAATGAGTATGCAATTGATATGTGCCGTTCAAAAATATTTCTGGAATGGATATAATATAAAGTTTTGTATTTTAATACGAATTCACATTGCAGGAAAAACTTTAAAATAATTCTGAGAAAATACACAGAACAAATTTCAGGTTTCTATCTTTTAAACAAAAATTATGACAAGCTGCTCATTAACACAAAAATATTTAAAATATTTGGTTTCATAAACGTCACACTGACGTTTCTGGTAAAAAAAATTCTTAGTTCTGAACCATAATTTAGAGACGAGATTGATACCTCAATAAATACCTAATTATCGAAAATTTCCACATCCACGAAGGCTTTATCAACGTCACACTACAAGCAACCACGGGGATCTCTTAATTCTGAAACAAATTCAAATGACGAGAACAACATTTCAGCTGGTACCACACATTCCACACTACTCCAGAGAGAGAGAGGACTTCACCCCCTCGACATATTTATAATGTATATCAGCTCCTCTACGAAACGGATCTTCAGTGGCATCATGACTGGAAAACACGATTTGACAGAAATAACAGATGCCGTGTAATCATGGTCGCGAGCACTGTTAATACATTCCTTGTTTTTCTGCGCAGCTATCTTGAATGGAAGATTCGATCTGCAAACTCTGCCAGTCACAAGTCAGTAAAGGGGATCACTTCAAGATAACTGGCGAAAAAATTGAATTTCTAATTTTTACCAAAAAATAACCTAAAATCCCTTGTGCTTCTAATACAACCTAAGATCTAACACGAAAGAAATTAAAAGTATTTTAGAAATATAAACTATGGTACTGTGTGGTATGCATTACTTAAATAAAGTGGTCACTTTAAACTGTAATTTCTTTATACCAAATTACAACACAAAAGGAACATTTTCGAAAATTCTACTTGCCTTATCACTTTGAAACTTTGCACACATATTAATAAAATATAAATTACTATTTAATGATATGTTTTGTCAAAGAAGTTATCCAAAAAAAATTGTTACGGCTTAAAGTGTGCATGCACTCTCATCGTTTGGAAGCTTTTCTCGCGTTACTTTACATATGTTTTTTTAATTACTTAAATTTTCTAAAAATGCTCTTATTAAAATAATATGTAATACAATAAAAGCACATAAAAATTTGGTAATGTGTACGACCTGTTTATTCCTTTTAACAATGATTTTTAAACTTTGCCCTGGTACCTTCTATTGGGATAAGAAAAATGACACGAAGTGACCTCTAAAAACAAATTATGGTAAAAAAATACATTATTCCTTGATTGAAACCCTTTTTCAAACAATAACTAAAAATTCAAATTTACTTTATTATACAAGCAACTCTAGCGATAAAACTAGAAATCATTGATGATGTTGAGATGTCATCTACAAGCCTTTAAGTCACCAACCCTGAATCAACTCAGCATTTGCAACATAAGTCTTCTCCTTTCTTTTTTTAAAAAACACATGCAGACACAAATCATATCGGTCAAATCAACAATACAGCCATCCCCTGCCAAGACGTGTAAGCTGGTAAACAATTTCTGGTATAGATTTTGGAATCCACGCTCGGAGACGAGGATGAGCTAATACTTGGCTAAGTGTTATCAGATTCTGGAACTAGTATACGGAAGCGAATGACAGGGAACGTTCTCCGGGGCGTCATGCATGCAATTTTTAATGGGAAATCCCGCCATTTCCTGTTAGTGGAGCGAGTCTTAAAAATAATATTCTTCCACGTGCGGTAGATTGGTTTGAAAAGCTAGTGGGTTACGAATACAATGCATTTGTAATGCTAAGCACGAATGTATATATTTAAGAGTTTTAAATGTCAATCCGAATGAGAGAGAATGAGCGAGTTTTTGTCAACATCTCAATATAAAAGCAACACAAAGACAGCAAAAAGGAACCTCGGTCGAGTGATGAGGACGACCCCAGAAAAGGTACCTTCCTCTCCTAACTACCACACCAACGGGAAGACGTTAAGCCTCGATATATTTCAGTGACACCAGGAATCAAACCCGCGTGTGGCCTCGAGTTCGTGACCACAACCACTAGGTTACATCGGCCACATTAATTTCAGAGAACATACTTAAACAAAAACACTCATTTTTTTTTTCATCTCAAAATATTAACCTATACATGAATTATTGAAAAATAAGTTGTCCATCTATTGTAATGGTATGAGCATGATGCCTGCAAAAAGTCAACATTGTCCTTTACCCAGGCAAATAATCTCCAGAGGGAGAAAAAAATTACATTTAAAACAGTAGTAGGATGTATGAAAATAAATACCAAATAAAATTATAAGTATCTATATATAACTTTCAGGTGGATAAATGCACATAAAACTTCCATTCGTGTACTTGCTAAAATCTCTACGCGACTTTGAAACAGTTTATAGCAGTGATTCCCAAAGTGGTCTATATAGACCCCCAGGGGTCTATAACGACTTGCAAGGGGTCCACGGAAGCAAGAAAATAATTTGGGGTCCATGAGGTGTAAATGGGGGTCTACGACAGTTCTCATTAAACCAGATTGTGATTTTAAATTTAAAGGTAAATTTAACCAAATGGAAACCAGATTTTACCTATTTAGCACATTTATTTACTACATTTAAAGAGGCTAATTTACAGTGGCGCAGCCTAGATTTTATTAAAACAAGGACCATCATTTCACACACACAGCTTTTTTTTCTTTTGCTTTTTTTTGCCAGAATTAAGCTAAAGGGGTAATATTGAATGTAGGGAATTTTCCTACTTTCTCAATTGGTCACAGACAATCTGCCAGGAAATGACGTTTTAACCTACGTACAACATTTAAATTCCCTTTTATTCAGATTTTGAAACTGTGTTTGAGAACGCATTTACTTGGTAATTACCACAGAAGGCAAAGAATTCCTATAATCACATTGAAAAAAAAAAAATGTCATATTACAAGAGGAACTGATTGAAATAGGAAATAATGGAGAACTTAAAGTAAAGTTTAGAAACAGATGTCAGCAATTTTGGCTCTAAAGAGACATAGTTGTTTTTATCTCGAATTATAGAGTATTGGGGAAAGTTTTTAAGTGCTTTTCCTAGTGAGGAGTTTCAGCCCGGTTATCGGCTGGACACTGCTAACTGAGGAAATTTTGGGTTAAACCTGACAAGATTGATGACAAATGTTGAAAATTTGTTATTGAAGCTCCAGATTCATCCCTATCATTACAAACATTTGTTTTTTAATCAGTTATTTTATGTATCACTTAAACTTTAAATTAATTAACATGTGTTTCTTAAGTTTCACTGCTTCAACTTCATTTCAGTTTGAAATTTAAATATTTTAAATTAAGTAGCTCTGTGTACCAGCTGTCAAACACATATAAGTTGATAAATTTTCAAAAATTCAATATTACGTAAGCAGGGGTCTACCCCAAACCGAAAAACATGGCAAGGGGTCTATGAGACAAAAAAGTTTGGGAACCTCTGGTTTATAGGGTTAAAATACCAAGGAAAAATGTTTTTCAAATCTACCACCTCGCAGAACATTTTTTTTTGTGACAGAAGAGTATAATATGCATATCAAATTCCTCTTACTAAAATTGAAAATTATTTTTCCAAAGGTGTTGTGAGATAATTACCTAAAATTAAATCGCTCGATGAGCAGCAAAAGTAAATAAATAAATAAAATAAGATCAGATCATATTACAAAATTTCGAACATGATTATCGTACTCTATACTAAATTAATTAAAAAATTTTATTTAAAAGAGGGAAGGAAAAGAGCAAAAAATTAAATACACTAATTAATTTGTTAGCAGTATCCAAGTATAAAAAAAAGGAGAATAAAAACTAATTTATCATGCGATAAAATGCATGGAAAAAAATGCTATATACAAAAAGTATATCAAATACAAAATGAAAAAAGAGTGAGGACATGCTGAGCAAAATCCGCACACACACACGCACAGATCAAACATTTATTATTCTTTTTTTAAAGTTGCACCCTAATGTTTATCTTATAATGTATGAAAAATGTTTTTTGTACAAAATAATGCAAAGATGAAGCCTGCGGCGATCGAAAGTTTAAGAACCGCTGCTCTTTAATATAAAAATAGTTCGAATATTCCAAAAAATAAGTCTAAAAACGGTTATATAACGAAACAAATAGTACAAATATGCAACATTAATAAATTGACAAGAAATTCATCACATACATACATCCTACACAAAATTCAAAATATTTCATCCATTATTTTTAAAATTATATCAGTGTTCAACTCAATACAACTTCACAAGAAATAAGAATTAAATATCAGATGAAATGACATACACTGATTAATTAAAAAGGGACTACAACAGCCAAGCTATCATTCTTATTGACAGATAAATTACGTTAACTGAAAAGATGCATGAGCGAAAAAAAAACCTTTCAGGAAAATTCAAACTCATGTGATAAAAACCTTGGAAAAAAATTAACAAATGTCAAATAATTTCATTGTTCCATTTATTTTTGAATCCCGAGTCTGGAGCACAGCCATTTTCACGCGCAAATCACGTGTACGCATTCGAAGCTCCTGAGAGATGGAAATAAGCGCGATTTCCATGCCAATAAATTTCATTTTTTTCCTGCTGTGGTGGATTCTCACTTCGAGTATTTATTTCGTTCCTTTTTAACGAAGAAGTCTATAGCAAATTCCACATCGTAATTCATTACACTGCAATTCGAAAAGAGCAAAAAAGCGCGGCGAATTTTTGGCGACGGCACCGTTCCACATCGGCAAACCCAAACGGTCGCCAACAAATTGCTCAGTCTAGTCATTTTTTGGCACACTGCCAGCAAATATCCTCGAAGCACGTGATTTTTAGAACGTAGTACGGAAGAATAAAACAAAAAGTAAGAACTAGTCTACGACGATGTGGAAGACTTATATGCTGCTTTATTATTATTTTTTCTCAGACGGGATTTTGTCCTTTCCTTTTATTTTAAGACCTCGAGAAAGGGGCAATTTTTTCCCCCTTCTTTCACCTTTGTTTTTTCCTTCTCCGGAAACCCAACGGATGAAAAGATAATGCGTTTGTACCAGACCATTTGTCTGGAGGTTTATTCAACTCTTCGGCTGGTGTTGAGAGGGTCTCGCGACGTTTGTTAAAACGGCCTTGCGAATTAGGCCATTCCGGTTGTCCACTTTTCATAAATGGTTTGCGCTCTCATGCAAGTTTTGATTGATAAATTTGGGAGAAAGGGGCACCCTGTTATTTACTTTCACACATTCTCCAATTTTTAATTGCTCTTGTTAGCACTCTTTAATGTTGATGAATTGAATTCGAAATACAAATTGTTGTACTAGAGTGATAATTCTATAAAATTTGGTCTAAATTAAAATTTTAAATTATTTAATAACTACATTATGTACAAAAAATTCTGTTTTAAAAAACAACACAGAAAATACCCCCCAATCGCAATATACACAACCACAAAATATATTTTGGAATTAATTACAATATTTTATAAATATTTGGGTTCCAGATGGTACAACAAAAAATTGAAAAGAAAAAAAATATGGGTATGCAAAATGAATTCACGTTGTCCGTGAAATTTGCATAATCATAATTTTATACTCGTCTGTCCTTTGCTTTTACACAACTAAAAAGATTTCTAATGGAAAATGCATATATTTTTTTATTTGTGTGTGTGGGGAGGGCAGCAAGAATATCTCCTAAATTTTGGGTTTCAAATTCATGTAAAATACACAGGATTCATTACACACAGCTAAACGTTTTAATGCTATTCAGAGCAATGTATTTAAAAAAAATATTTCTCAACGTGATTGATTATCAAAAGCAAATATTAAAACAAATTAAACGCAGAATAAGAAATGTGACTGCAAATGATTTTCAATGGACCCCCGTGTAAAAAAATGCTAGCATATATCCCAGTTATTAAATATAATGGATGGGTAGATGACTCTTGGATCACAAATTAATATCATTAAAATGAGTAAATTATATTAATATTACAGTAATTTTTTAAGTAATAAACATAATACTTTAAAAAAAATATCTTTGCATAATGTACCTATAACATGTAGATCTACTTTAAATATATATTTTTTTTTTCAAATGGGCTTCATTTTGGCAGCCAAGCCTTTGAAGACACAACAAGTCCCCAAGAGTGAGAACAATTTCATTGGTGACACCATCTAGCGGCGGCTCCTGCTACCAGATTTTTGATGCTTGAATTTATTCAATTCAAGCTCCCATTAGATGCTAAATATTGCCGTGATTTGATTTAGCTGAGTTCCACAAACAGCCCTTACATGCCACCTAATTCATATGACATGCGTGTCTACGATTTTCCCATCCAGAAAATCTATCTCCAGCCGGGATCGAACCCGTAAACTTGGGCTTACGAAGAAGGCACGATATATCTAAGCCATCGAACCGACAAATACTATTTTAAGATATATTTATTCTTTTACGTGTGGAATGGGTCCCCCCCCCCCCCAAAAAAAATCCTTATCGTTCTAAGGGGAAAAGTCGAAAAGTTTCAGTCGAAAAAGTTTCAAGTTAGAAGGAAAAAAATTACTTCTCATTGAAATTTTCGTGTATGACAATTTTTCAACCAATATAACACAACAGTAACACAGTGGAGCTACTGGCATTAGGCCATGGTTAAACGAGAGGATCACTTATGCTCACACTTTAAACTTCCACACTAAATCACGAGTTGCGACCATATGGGCTGAACATACATTATTCTCTCTGTGTTTCTTATTACCATTACCTTTGGTGGAATCGAGATCCGAAGATCACGAAGTTCACCGTGACCCTGACAAAAAAATTTATATCGGTTTGATTCATTAGCTTGCTGCGCAGTGGGCGCTACTGGCGGCAGTCCAATATCAACCTGAAAAGACGACCCGAAGATATATGACCCTTTTACAAGGTGTTTCCAGGGAGTTTTAAGAGCATAGGTACTTTTTAGTGTCATCTTTCATGAATCTGTAAAGGTTAATTATATATTCACAGACAACTCTTTTTTTTATCGATAGTAGTGTTACTATACACATTTTTTTTTACTTCAAACATGAACATTAATCATATGAATACTAGTTAACACGGAGAGAAGCCAAATTGTGGTAAAAAGGGGTAAAAAAAACTTAGCCCAAGATAGCTTCGAAACGCGCCAACAATCAGGATTGAGGTGGGAGAATAAAATCGAGCCTCCTCTTCTGTTTTCCGAATATAGTCTACACTCACCTGCAAAAAATTCGTGGGTGTTTGTTTAAACTCAAAACAAAGTGTTACAGACGTATAAGGTTACTCTTATGCAATAAAAAAAATGTCTACCGTTGAAAATGGTTCGTAGGTAAATCGCTTTTTGTCATTTGATTAATTTGAGTAATGCAATCAACAAAATATTACACACGATGGAAAAATATTTATTTAAAAATTATATAATTTTAACATCGCCAGAAAAAAATCAATTTTAACGAATATTAACGTCGCACTATTCAGCTGCACAAAAACTTTTTGGTGTCGGACCTTGTAATTTTGAACGATGGTCAAGTATCGAGGACACCTGAACTGGCACTCTCCAGTGTAAACTACCTCACCACACCAACGGAAGCTCTTTTGAGCCTCGATAGATTCAACGTGTGCATCAGCTCTCTCTACACGACGGGTCTTTAGGGGCACCAGGATTTGAACCCGCGACACTTAGGCCTGAGTTCCTGGCCATAATCACTAGGCTACCGCGGCCTTTGAAAAAAATAGACATATGGAATAAAACCTCAAGATGTTTCTGGTTCCTACGCATCACTAAATTTTCCTTTTATGAATTTCAAAAATACAGTATGCTTTTTCAGAGAAAGTTTAGAAAAAGAAATCTTATTTTAAATTTATATATATATATATAAACATACCGCTAACGAATAACAGTTCCTAAGTTAAATTCAAGAAGAATTAGAAGAAACTCTCTTCTGAGAATGACTAGAAGAAACAAAATAACAGTAGTTACTCCTCACAACAAGAGACTTATGAAATCAAGAGTTGTTCGTTTGCATTTCAATCAACCGAGTTTCAGAATATTCTAAAACACACAAGAAATAAACATGTTTTTCCGGAAGGCGGAAACTGATAAAAAAAAATATGTTCGTTTGCATTCGTCGTCTACTTATGATCCATTCTGAATGGGAAGAAAACACGATTTCTGTTTTTTTTATATTTTTATGACAGCAGAGTGACCGTGGGTGTCCACCGCCGGTTGATTAAAAGCGGGAATATATCGTAAATATTTATAGCCGATGCCATTATAGCATAAAAGAGAGCAAAAATCGGCAGCCAGACGTCGGAGGTGGATAAAAATACACTCGGTGTTCATCTAAGTAAATTACTCCCACACAAAAACTTGTAGACAAATCTTGTAAAACGACACCCGCCTTAAAAAAGGGTAGAGAATCTGTTTGAGTAATCTATCTTGCGGTTATCTTTGAATCTGCAGAATCAAAATAGATTTTGTTTAAATCTGATTTTTTTTTAACGCAAGAGTGTGAAGCATAATTAAAACATTTTCATTTATTTATTCGGCAGATTTCATACATTTTTAGTGTGCTTATTATTTTGGAATGAGTGATAATGACAGTTATATTAACGTCGCATTACAAAGCAACAAGAGGGCTATTTGCGATGGGTGAGTGAGTGAATATTTACGTCGCACTATTCAACTACACGGGGGCTTTTGGCGACGGACCTCGTCATTTTGAACCATGGTCAAGTGATGCGGACGACACCTGAGCTGGCACATCCTCTCCAAACTACCACACCAACGGGAGGACGTTTGAGCTCTCGACAAATTTAACATGCATCGCCCCTACACGGCGGGTCTTCAGTGGCACTAGGCTTGAACTCACGACACGCCGACCCCGAGTCCGTTACCTTGGTCACTGCTATTGGCGATGGACCTTGTAATTTTGAAATCGAGGCGACACTGCCTCTCCTAACTACCACACCACATCAACGGGAGGACATTGGGCCTCTACAGATTTAAAGTGCATTGGCTCATCCAACATGGCGGGTCTTCAGAGGCACCTTGGACCGTGATACTCCGGTAAAGAGTTCATGACCACGACCAGCAGGCTCTATCGCGGCCTCTTATATTATTCGGTAATCGAATAAAATTTAAATTAACCCTTGATATACGTTTTACTTAACTATATACGTGACATTTAACTTTAAAAAATTTATTTTGCACAGATAAAAGGCAATGCATTATAAAAAAATTTACAAATATCGTGAACGAAAAATAATAGACAGCTTAAAGTATGTAATGAGTATTCTGCTCCCCCCCCCCCCCGTCAAAAAGAAACAGAAGAAATATTGAATTTTTTTCCGTTTTGATATTGATAAATGCAAACAAAAAGCGTTCTTTATATTAAAAGTAAAATAGTTTTTAAATAATATACCATTAGCAATCGAAACGAAACACCAAGGACAAGAGATCAAAGCCAAATTTATTTCAGGCATAACACACAGCCCCAAGGTGAAATAATTAAAAATACAGCCTTTGAATAGCCTTTTTGCACACCCTGGTCTTCAAAAACGATGACTTATTGCACGTCTCGGTATTGAAACAGACTTTGAAACCCTTATGGGGATATGGAAACCCATATTACCTCCACACATTGCCGATGTGAATCCAGTGCAGCAGCTCAAAATAACGATTCAACAGAAACAAAGTCAACCATAAGTTCGAGACCATGATCATTCGACTACCGCATCCTTTTAATTACGAAAGAGGAAGTCCATTTACAATTTTCACAAATAAGGCACGCAGAAAAATAACCTTAATTCAAAATGCAAGGCCCAAATTAAAAAATTCAAATACAATAAAAATTAGTTCATACCACTTATAAATGCTACCTTCTCCTTAAATGCTGTCAACTCACTCAAAAAAAAAATATATATATATATAACCTCTAAAATAATACGAAAAGATGCATAGCCTGTTTTTCAAAAAATGAATACGGAACACTAATCGATAAACGATAAAAAATGTAAACAAGCAAAAAAGAAATGTGAAGGTTGCGGCTCACTTTTTATAGTACTGAACTATTTTTTCTATAAAAACCACACAGTGACACAAAAAATAATAATACAATAAATAAGATAATCACCAAGAGATTTATGATAGTGTAGTTTTTTAGTGATAAGTAATCAGAAATATTAACTCCATTTTTCAATTACCTTAAAAAAAAATTACATTTTTTCCGCTTAAAAATAACCTTTAATGCAAAATTATTAAAAACGACTAAACAAACTTTTGAAAAATAACGATTCCTCCCCCCCCCCCCCATACTAGGTTCACCTTCAATAAAGCCTACGCAATTGAAATGTTGCACAAATAATCAATTTCTACATACTAATAAATATCATTACAGGCATTTAATTTCAATAAATTATGAAAACGAATTTCAAAAAACATGAAAAATAATGCTTCATTATCTGCTACATAATGAAAAGTTTCAAAACTTGACACCTGCAATTATTTTGCATAGGAGTTGCATAACTCGCATCATCAATTTCTGTATTAAAAAAAAAAAATGGATGTTAAAAGTTGTCCCTTTCGTAATCCAATGTGAAGAGAAGTGGTGTAAAATCTACATTTAAAAATTAATTCATTTTTGTCACGAGTAAAAAACGTGACTGGACTCCAGTTTATATTATTAATTGATGAATTTGCAAATTAAAATCAAACGAACTCCTTGAAAAAATAAAGTTCATTCATTCCGAAATGTCGAAAGTCCGCCATTCTCGTATCATGCTTCAATACGCCGCCCAACACATATTCTTTTAATTTTGTCGAATTTCGGGAACAAAAAACAGTAAAAAATTCATTATTCAATAAATAATTAGCATTAATTAATAAAATTAACTAACGAATAATTAATGAAATTTTACGTACTATATACATATGATTATAATCAATCAGAAAACAATCCAGAGCTTTGGAGAGGTGGGGGGGGGGGGTCGCCACCCCCTGCTGGTGTGCGCCACTGCTCAGCTTAAAATACAAGTAAATTAACCAAGTTTCAGCGGCGCAGTGGATTAGACGGTAACAAGGATCACTGAAAGTTCGAGTCGCCCCACCGACTAGTTTTTTTTCCCTTCTTTTTTTTCAATTTATATTATAAACCTATTTTGTATTTTAAAAGGTAAAATTTGCCATTATAATTACATAAAATATAATTCATTAAGTCTTTTTAAAAATTATTTAATTGCTAAAGTAAATGAGTTTAAAATGTGTGTCGCTCATGCGACTCGAACTTTCAGCGACTGAATGGTACGCGGGTATGTTACCGCCTAGGCCAGAGACCGCTTAAGTTTAGTTTAACTTACTTGTATGTAATTTCGAAGGTTATTTTCTCCAATTGACTGTTTATTCGACGTTATTACATTCAAGGATGATCATAATGGAATACTACTATTACACAAAATCTCGTCCCATGCTGTGTCCTCTCCTTGTTAGCCAATATGAGAAATATAAGCCCCAACAGATTAAACGTGAATCAGCCCCACTATACGGTGCGTTTTTAGTGGCTCTAAAACGCCTTGATGAAACGTGAACTTAATGACTCGAAAGAAAAAACGTCAGCCACGAATTAGCGACAATACCATCTAGTTCGCGAATATAAACCTCAACTAACATTCAAACGAATATTGATCAAATTTTCCAACAGAATCGAGTAAGAATGATAAAAATTTGCGAAAGCGCTGGGGACATGTTAAAGCAGTATATCCTATTCAGAAATTCACAACATGCATTTATCTTTCCTGTTTCAACAAAAATGTAAATCTACCGGAAATAAATTTGAAGCCCAATACTCAAATTTAAAATATTTTGTTTTTGCTTGAGAGAATTAAATGCTTCTTTATATCCTAATCTGAATTAGAAATTTTATTTAAGATGAAGAAATGGAGATAAATCAATTAGTTCCCATCGTATCCATAAATCACAGAAGAGAATTTACCGCATCGCCAATTTCAACTGATGAGAAAGATCGCGCACAGTGATAGGTATGTCACAAACACTATTTTGAATTATGATTTTTCGCATACTTTTCAACAAAGACTTTTTTATATGGATCGCTATTCAAGAATGTTAGAGTAAACAAAACAACGATGTGAACGAACCATTGAAAACAAAAACATCGATGTGAACGAATAAAATCAATACAACCTTTTAATTTTACGCCTAGCAGCTACAAGTATTCAACGCCAATTAATAATAAAAAAAAGAATTATTACATCTGTATTTTCAAAATGAATACCATCTGCTTTATTAAAATCCTTACCAAAGTTTTTTTTTCTCTGGCTCCTTCCTCTCCATTTTTTAAAACTCACACAAGAAAAGTTTTAAATAAATAACGTGTATTTAGAAAGTTATCATTTAGTGAGTTCGTTAAGTCGCAGTATAAAAGCAACACGAGGACTATTGGCGACGGACCTCGTGAATTTGTACCTTAGTCGAGTACGACACCCGAGCTGGCATCCCCTCTTCTCAATTCTACCACACCATGCCAATGGAAGGACTTCGAGCCTCGACGCATTTAACGTGCATCGTTCCCTCTACATGGAGGGTCTTCAATGTCACTAGGCTCGAACTCATGACACGGCGGCCAAAAGTCCATGCCCAAAACCACTAGGGTGCCACGCGCGGACATTTGAAAATTATTAGACTGTAAATAATGTGGTCATACAAATAAAGCTATGAGATCAGTGGCGTAACGTACACTCCCGCATCGTGGGGGGGGCAGGGTTCTAGGGGCCTCAAAGCCTGACTGTCGCCAAGTAAATCCAACTTGCCACCTTTGTAAAATCCAACTTGGGGGCCCAAAACCTTACTTTGCAGGGGTGCCCAAATGTGTTTGTTCTCCGTTACGCCACTGAATGAGATAACTAAGTAATCTGTAAAAATCTGAAAAATTAAACTTAATTCTTTGCTTGACATCTTGAGCAAGATGGTCAACAAGTGAGTGAATATTAAAGTCACACTGTTCAGCTACACGGGGGCTTTCGGCGACGGACCGCGTAATTTGGACCCATGGTCAAGTGACGCGGACGACATCTGAGCTGGCACCCCCTCTCCTAACTACCACACCACACCAACGGGAGGACGTTTTGCTCGACAGATTTTACGTGCAACGCTTCCTAACACGGTGGATCTTCAGTGGTACTGGACTCAAACTCATGACACACTAGCCATGATCCGATACCTTGACCGCTTAGCTACCGCGGCCACAAGATGGTCAACAAAAAGATTCTAAATAAAAACATATACAATACTGAAAGTTACTGAAGCGAGTTAGTGACTTAAAAAAAATATGGAATCACAGGTATTTGACTAAACCTCACCGCTAGATACAAAAAATTCTCCATAAAAATTTTAATTTTAACTGTGCCAAGGTAATTGAATTGCCATACGTTTTTATCTAAAATCTTTTCAAGTTTAGTAACTCAAATATCTTTTTAAATTTTCATACAATACTAAAGACGTTGTACATGACTATCAAATCCGATATGCAAGTAACGTGGCGAGATATTTTTTTATTGATGCTAGGCTAAATATATGTCTTTGAATTATTTAAAAAACCGGTCAGATAACAATGTTAAGAGAATAAAAAAATAAAGACATAAAGATGGATGAAACAGGAAAACCACATTTTAAGAATCAAGATTAAAAATCAAGAATGCAGTCTGGTTTATTTCAGGCTGCAAACAATAAATGAAATACGAAAAAGAAATGGAAAAAAATATCTTTTCCGTCCATATCAGGCACATCTAAAGAGATAACACCGGAGATCCAGTTCCGAAATTGAATCAAACTCGAAAGCCAATAAACATTCCAATACCAAAATAGCCCGAACCGAACAAAAGGACTGCACCTGGACTGACCACATCGAAGGCATAACTCGACCCGCAGAAAAAATTCCCTTCCAGGTTCTTTCATTCATACCCACAGAGGCGGCCGGCTCATTGAAGTAAAAAAGACGGTTAACAAAGAATTAAACGAAGAAAAAGTACAGTTGGTGTAATCTTCGCAATTACGCGGCTTCTATTTCTGGCGCGAGAAATCGAGAGGAGGAAAAAAATGAGGACACACACAAGATTTCGTAATAATCATCCCGTTTAACCTCGTTCTTTACGCAAATCGACAGAAGAAAAGGTTAGGGGAAGGGAAAATAGGCCTAGTCTCTTTAGGTCTCCGCCACGCACACACAAAGGTGAGCAAGTAGGAGTTGAACTTGCATTCACATTTTTCAAGGTGGTGGCCCCGCTAATGCAGAGTCGGTCAGGTAACGAGAACGAAGAATTTAGACCAAACAAAAGAAATGAGAGGCATCCCCGATGAGACAGTATCTACCCCACATCTTCAGAAGTACCAAGAAGCTGCAGATGTACTTTTTGTAACAATACACCACCTCTCGTTACTGGAGCAAGGTTGGAAGGATGAAACGATCCCTTGTTCGTCATTGTTGGAGTAGATTTCGGCATTAGGAAAGACCATGGCCAACTAAATGCCAGTCTTGAAAGGTTGTTTCCAAGTAGCTGTGATGTAGATGTTTAATGTCATTATGCTGTGTTAAGAACATTAAGAAGGAACTCGGCTCGGTGGTTTGGAGGCAGCGTGCCTGCCTCGTGAATCTAAGGTTGTGGGTTCGATCCCAGTTGGAATCGATAACCTTCTGGATGCGAAAATCGTAGGCATACATATCATATGATTATGTGTCGAGTAAAACATAGAGTATTAATTTGGCTCTGGCACTCTCGACAAAATTAAATCATGGCAATACTAAGCATCCAACGAAAGCTTGAATCGAATAAATTCAAGCATCAAAAATTTGATAGCGGGAGCCGCCATTAGATGGTGCGAACAATGAAATGGCTCTTACACTTGGGGACTTGCCGTGTCTGCTAAAGATTAACTGCCAAAATGCAGCCCACAAGATATAAAAAAGAAAAAAACATTACACGTAGGAATAAACAATTGGCTACGGGAGACGAATCACATCATGGAGGTACTCAAAACGGCACATGAATCTTCAAACTATGCCACGAGATGCCCCTTACTCGATTAGATATTAACTGGAGTTGCTGCGAGTGAGTGAATACTACACGACGGCTTTTGGCGACGGACCTCGTAATTTTGAACCATGGTCAAGAGAGGAGGACGACACCTGAGCTGGCACCCCCTCTCCTAACTACCCCGCCACACCAACGGGAGGACGTTTGAGCTCTCGACAGATTTTCCATGCGTCGCTACCCTACACGGCGGGTCTTCAGGGGTAGTGGGCTCAAACTCATGACATGCTAGCCATGATCCGATACCTTGACCACTTGGCTTCCGCGGCCACATAGCACCTTAGATAGAAGGGCAATAATAGAACTATTGGAAAGGGGGGGGGGTAACACACTTATTGATTCATTTTATCTGAATTTTCATATAAAAGTAGGAAGTTAAAAAGGGTGAAATTATTCACAAACAGAACTTTGTTCTGAAAACTTGCAATGATTTATATTTTGAATGACAGAAAGTTTTTTTCACTTTCAAAATATTCAACTCCCGAAAGCTTCAATCGATTTTACCAAAAAAGGTAAAAACCATTGCACATAAGAGAGACCGTAAAGAGGTTTAACATTCGATTTAAGAACAGAAGAACAGAATATAAAATTCGAACACGACCTTGGATAATTGTAGTGGTTGGAAATTGAATTTAAATGTTTATCTCTGGATTCGGTCCAATTAGTTTATCACGAAAATAAGACATCCGATTCCGGAACTCATTTATCCCGACGTTGGAAAAAAATGCTATAAGTCAACAATGCAACACATGTAAGCGGCAGGAAAGATTACTTCGGTTATTTTCATTTTTTTTCAATGAATATTCCAAGAATGAATGACATCCGTAACGTGCTAAAAATGTGTTTAAGGCTAAGAAAAAAGAAATTTAAATACTATAGCACCAATTTTTTATTTCATGTGAAAAAAGAATAATTTTCAATCAAGAATAACATTTTAGTTCGAAAACAAAATATTTATCTATAGAAGATTTTATTGATTTATGGATATTCTTATGAACACGAATTCCAATCTACGAAACGATTTGGTTTGGTAAATAAACTTTGATTTGCGAATTTAACATATCTAAATACAGGACATTGTTGTCGAAGGTTAAGAAACTGAGGGTCACGAAAAAACATCGGTACTGAATTAAATAACAGTTTAAAAAAAAAAATATAAAAAAAAAAATGCTTTTATAGTTGATTGAACAGATTCCCCTGACACATCTCCTCCCCTTTTCCACATAAAGAACACTTTTTTTGTGTTTGTTTGTTGTATTTGTTTTAACCAAGAGCGCGCTTTCGCTTTAGGGTTGTAGCGTAATCATTTAGTTGCCAAATCTGGAATTAGTCGCCAAATCTGGAAATGGGATCTGGTATAAGTAGCAAAATCTGGAAATGAGAAATCGTTAATCCTGATGATTCTGATCAGGACAACGGAGCAAAATATAAAATTATTGTATTGGCATGGGTCCTCGACAAGTGTGCAAAATTTCGAATGAATCTGACCTTTTGAAGTGGGTAAAAATAGAGTTCAAAGATACACGTGAAGTTACATACACGTGCAGCTAATAAAAGCGTGTTAAAAAGGTCTTGCTTGCATGATGGCCACTCAAGGCATTGGTACACACAAAGGGGAAGGGGTCCGTAACGCACCATAGCCCTAGATTTTTTTCGATTTATTACAATCCTATGGATGTAGTACGTAAAATATAAAATTAAGTATGTGAATAATTTTATTAATAAATGCCAATTATTTATTGAACAATTAATTTTTTACTGTTTTTTCCCCCGAAATTCGACAAAATAAATAAAAATAATATGTTGGGCGACATATTAGAGCATGATACGAGAATGGTAGACTTCCCCTTGAAAAATTCCTGTGTGCACCACTGACTCAAGGGTAATATAAACATATCAATACACGTGTAAATAAATTTGCTATATCGATTCACATTAAAATTCTCTTCTTTTTCCGAAAGTTTAAGAGTACATGAAATCATATAAAGCTAAGGATGAAGCAAAAAAAAAAAAAAAAAAAAACACATATATATATACAACATTGAAAATCAATACACTAAATATTTTCTTACAACTTCCTTACACGACAAACAACGGCCTTGAAAATGCTGACTAAATCCTAAGAAAATCAAAACATCTGGATATTACGCTAGAAGTATTATGACTCATGTCACCTACGAAACCCCATCAAGTTCTTAAAATATCATTTGTGCTCTACAGAATTTAAAAAGTTAGCAACTACCCACAAGCACAAAAGCTTCAAATCGCTAAGTCAATGAGCATAAGATTCAAAAACTGCTGAATATTATTCAATATTTAATCTATATATATTTCGTGTAAGTATTTATATAAAATAGTTTTTTTTTATATATATATACTTGTTTTTACAAAATCAACAAATTAAGAGTGATTACAAAAAAGTAAAATAGCAGAAAACACTTTCAATAATTATATGGTGAAAATTTATTTTTTCTGCGCAAAAATAAAGGAATTTTTAACAAAAAACAGCTAGTGTTTTAAGTACATCAACAGAGCTTGCTCTTCATTGACGCTAAAAATGAGTAAATCCAATAACTAACACCAGAGAGTGGCGCACACAAACTTTTTTCAAGGGGTTGGGGGTTTCCCAGGGTCGAAAGTCCACTATTCTTGTACCATAGCTCAATACACCGCCAAACATATTCTAATGATTTTGTCGATTTGGGGAACAAAAAAAATAAATAATTGAATTAATAATTAGCATTAATAAATAAAATAAATTGTTAATAATAAATGCTTAATTAAATTTTAAGTACTACATACATAGGATTATCATCAATCAAAAAAAATCAAAGGCTATGTGGGGGTTAGGACCCGTGGACCCCCCCCCCCTGTGTACGCTACTGACTAGCACACAAACGATAACTTTTCAGTGGAGATGCCATATGTGGATGCGACTCTACAGCAAAGAAAAATTCCTTTATTAGGGATTCAAACACATGGGAGGATACTCATCCAAGATATGTAGAAAAGGAAATATAAAAAGAAACTTTAAAGTCACGCACATAGCATCTTAAGAATTATTCAATGCAGGACATCAACTGCACAAATTAAATTATTTCTTCATAATATCTATTAACAGTTATTTGAAACACATTCTTTATAAATATGAAAATTTTAAGTAATAACCATTCCAGTATTAGTCATATGCTAAGTAAATGAAGGGAAAATTACATTTAAAGTAAACAATAATTTTATTTTCATTTAAATTTAATTTCAGAACAAATACAAAGGACTGCGATTTGCCGATTTCTCCATTAAAAATTACCATTTCTTAAAACTTTTTTTTAAAAAAAACACTCCTAATCTAAATTTTAGTTACTAAGGGGATATATTACAGGATGTTTACCAAAACCAAATCTTAATAATAAAATCTAGAGAAATTAATTCAAATTTTAGTAAAATGTAAAACGTATTCCGCATGGCCAAACGGTCGAATTTATTTTTCTTGCTTGTTTACTTGTAGCTAATCACAATAAATATGTTTCCGTTGTAAATTACTACATTGGCGACTTCATTAATTTTCGCCAAGAGTTTCTATCTTATGCAAAAATTTTAAATGGACAAAATCATTTGTCTCAAAAATATGCCCTGAAGAAAACCAAATTTCAAGAGCGAGTGAGTGAGAGAAGGTAATATTAGCATCGTACTATAAAGTTGCTCGAGAGCTACTGGCGACGGACATCGTTATTTTGAACCACGGACGACACCTCAGCTGGCATCCCTCTGCTAACTTCCCTTCCACACCAACGGGAGGACGTTCGAGCCTCGACAGATTTTACATACAACGGCTCCCTTTACACGGTGAGCCTTCAGTGACACTAGGCTCGAGCTCATGACGAGCCAACCACGAATCCGTGATCTTAACCACTAAACTACCGCTATCAGCCAAATTTCGGTGATAAACATGGCAATCTCACAACTGTCATAGAAATCTAAATAATTTTTGATTCCATTTAAATTCTTTCTATAATCTCCGAGAGAGAGAGAGAAATTGCGGGTTTTTTTTATATAAATATTTAAATACATCAAAGGAGGAGAGATAAAATTTTTTATTTTTATATTAGTACGTGTTTTTGTTTAATCTAGAACGATCTATAAAAGAAAATTTAGTACTTTTACAGCATATTTTCGAAAATTCTGAAAGAGAAGGCATCTGAATAGAAGCCAGGTAAAATTTATTGGTAGCCAAAACAATAGTCCTTGACTGGCTAAAGAAACAATACTGATTACTCCGTTCTCCTCACCCAAATAATACAATACGAAAATTCCTCTATTTTCCAACGCCGTTAACATGTGGTAGAGTGTAGTCCGTCGGCACGCTAATTCTGTTTAAATACAGCTGGCATCCCTAATTGCGACACCACCACACCACCTGTTCTAATGTACTTTACCTTCGTTTATATGGCGTTCTCCAGCATTCGAATGTTTGTTATTTGCACTACTACCCGTTGTAGATGGAGATCTTCACGTATTATTATTCTGTATATCAGAGATGGGTCGTTTCCTCTATGTTGTTATTCGATCCTGAACAAACCGGAGTTTGACAGTGGAAGAAGCAAGCAAAAGGATCAAATTATATGAATATCGCATTAGTTTATGTCGGGGGGGGGGGGGGGATGTACTTGTTTTTCTGCATAAAGGAAAGTATATTTTATAAGCTAATTAATAATAAACAAATCTATTAATCATGCCAAGAGAAAAAAAAATGTTTGCGGAGTAAAATAGAATAGATTTATTTCAAACATATGTCATAAGAATCTTGATAATTCTGATACATTGTAATAAAGCAAAAGAAGATTAGTAATTCTTGAAAAATTGCTTAGTCACACAAATATAAGCAATAAAATTTTTTAACAGCGAACTCTTGCGAATTAGAAATTGGAAAAAGTTCGTTAACAACCTTCAGAACACATCCTAGGTTTTATGTAATTGTTATTTATATAAAGAGGAGGGAGAGAGAGAAGGTAACATTTTTAATATTTTGATTAAAAAAAATTACCAGTGGCGCACACAAGGGGGGACCAGCCCCCCTTTCCCATAGCCCTTTTTTTTATTGATTATAACCCTATCTATATATTATGCAAAATTTAATTATTTGCTATTAATAATTAGTTTTTATCAATAAATGTTAATTATTTATTCGATAATTAATTTTTTACTGTTTTTTGTTACCATAAATCGACAAAATCAAAAGAATATGTTGGGCGGTGTATTGGGGCATCTTACGAGAAAGACAATCTTTCGACCCTGGACCCCCTCCCCCTTTGAAAAAATTCCTGTGTGCGCCACTGAATAATACTTATAGATAAACTGCTTGAAAAAAAATTCAAAATAAGTTTTAAATTAATGAAATCTCTTTGGTTTCAAAAATGTCAAATTCCACACTAATTTAAAATTTACACTGAACGGTTGCGTTTCATAAAATAAGATGAATTCTAAGTGAGTGAGAGTTATATTGTCACACTGTTAAGCAAAACGACAGCAACTGGCGACAGATCTCGTAATTTTGTACTATGGTGATGAGGACGACACTTGAGCTCTAGCATCCTCTCTCCTACCAACCAAACGAAAACGGGGGGAACATTGAGCCTCGACAGATTTAACGTGCATCAGCCCATCTACAAGGCAGGTCTCCAGAAGCACAAGGGATCAAACTCATGAAACAAGGGCCACGAATTCATGACCACAACTACTAGTTTATCGCGGCCTTCTTCGAAGGGGAAAAAGAGCGAGAGAAGGAAACAGACATACTTTGACAATGAATAAATATAATAACAGCAGAAATAGTTAATAGCTATCTGTTCGAATAAAAGTTTTAAAATTAACAGAAACTGCTTCAAATCATACTTAATTAAAAATTACTCTTTGCACCGTAAAAAATTATAAAAAACATTACTTTTAAAAATTAAAAAATATATTACTTTTTACACTATAATTAAACTTTTTTTTAAAAAAAAAGAAAGAAAAACTTGAAAAATTAATTGACTTTGAAAAAAAAATGAGAAATAAGGGGAAATATGTATAAAAAATCCATGAAATATTTGAAATTATCCGTCTGAAGTCGAGAAAAACTTAAATTACAAGTATATATAACTTCGTGTGTACTCAAAAAGTACTCAATATTCGCGGATTATTGGTAAAGCATATGTGAAACGTTATGCCCACCCATAGCACAAAAGGCTGTTATTTCCAATTTAAAAAATCATTGTTTTCAATTGTAAATAAATAAAGCATATGTGCCACTGCCGAAAATTTCCTTATAACAGCGTTTTGAAAAATAACTTGCACAGAAATTCGTACATACGCAGCAAAATTTAATAATTCATGAGACATCGTTTTTCCTTTTTAAAATCAATCTCCACAATCCATTCACACAGAGGCAAATTTTCCTAAACAAACAGATGAAACAGAAACTAAAGGGCAACCCAACACAATAAGTGACCCGCTTTTCAAAAACACGCTCTTCTCCTTTTCTCCCCCTCTCTCACCGCCCGATTCAACTTCACTGATAACTGAGCATAAGATTCGGTCCGTAATCGCCACAACCTTGATTACGAACAGGTGAAAATCTCTCAACGTGTTGAATGTTCTCCAAAAAGATTTCACAACACAAAGGATGAATAAACATACCGAGAAAGTGATTCACACTTCCTCAACATTTCGTCTCTCCCATGTGCTGTAGTGAAACATTGTGCTACTAGTGAAATGTGATGAAAACAAATAGATATTCATCCCCCCCCTCCTTTTTAAGAGCGTGAGCAATTAAACGGAAATTATAAGCAACGTCATACCCTCCCCCCCCCCCTCCTAAAAAAAGAGCTTCCTCTAGTGCCAGGTTGTGAAGAAATAATTCTTGGAGATGGTTTATCTTATAATAGAAGTTATCTGAAAGCTAAAATTTCGTAATTTACTAAAAGGTAAAAAATGTCAATTAGAAGATCAAACAATGTAATTTAATGTATTACGAATTACTCAAGCTTTTGGTGATTCAAGTAAAAGTAAGATAAGAAAATTCGAAAATTGATTTCTTAGAAATGATATATCTAATCAGATAGTACTAAATATCACCACGGAGTGCAGAGATTTTAAAGAATACATTAGCATACGAATTGTAGAACGTGCAATTCGAGATAAATTTAAATTTATTATTTTTTTACTAAAGCAATATTGTTTTTGATATGTCATGAATAGAAACTTGAAGATAAATCTTAGATCGGAAGACAGAGTCAGGGGGAAAATAGTTCTACACTCAAAAAACCCACTGTAACACCGTGCTGTAGAAAGAGAAATGAAACCTGTTTGACATTAGTAAGATCTGGAAGATATTCTTTTTTTTTTCTTCGAAAAAGGGAATTGTAATGATGTTAATATAAAGGAATCACACACATACCAGGAACTTTGATAAAGGAAGGGGAATTTCCATGGCAATATGTTATGCATTCGGAACAAATTTTAATAAAATACTCAAAATACTGAAAACAATTAATTAATAAGTTCTTCTTTTATAAAGATAATTGCATGAAACTTTTTTCCAGTGAGTCTAAAAAGTGAGTCCATCTAAAGATATTTCAAAAAATCCTCACAATTTTACTTCAAGATTTAAAATAGAAGTGCAATTTTGTAATTTGTAAAATTTCTACTTTTCTTTTTTCAACATACAACTATTTTTAAAAAGGCTACATTTTCGTTTCCGGGTACTAAAAAATTGCAACGAAAGAATTGAAAAGTGAGTGAGGGATTTTTAAAGTCGCACTGTTCCCCTACTCCAGAGTTTTTGGCGACGGACTTCGAAATTTTCAACCATGGTCAAGTGATGAGGACGACACCTGAGCCCCTTTCACCCATCTCTTCTAATTACCACACCAAACAAGAACAAATTTCGAAAAATCGAGTTTTAATGACATAGTTAAAGAAATCACTCACATCGCGCGCATACACACACATAAGTGCTATCGTCCTGAAAGAAACAGAAAATTCCCATGGGGATAAAGTTATTCCCTCGGTAAAAGCCCGTGCAACGCCGGGCTAAGCCGAGTGGAAAGAAACAAAGTCAAAGTAATTTCGAAAAATAAAATTGGAAGTGCTGATTTTGTGAAGAGAAGGGAAAACGTTATACTAGAAAGCCATGATACGCACTCACCGGCCATGCACTCAAATCGTACGCGTCACACCCACACAAAAGTGCTGGCGTCAGAAAGAAAGGAGGAAATTAACATGTGGATTAAGTTATACCCTCGGTAAAAGCCCGTGCAACGCCGGGCCATCAAAGCTAGTAGTTTATTATACTGTGAACGATTTCGCTCGTTACAATATGATAATGTATCATTATTAAAAATAGTGTGAATCACGACAAAAATTCATTTATTCTGCCCAATATAACCTAAGATGAATAATTCTGTAAGTCAGCGTTTCTCCAACAGTGGGTGGCTGCGGTAGCCTAGTGGTCAAGGTAACGGATTCGTGGCTGGCATGTGACGAGTTCGAGCCGAGTACCACTGAAGACCCGCCGTGTAGAGGGGCGATACACGTTAAATCTGTCGAGAGCTCAAACGTCCTCCCGTTGGTGTGGTGTGGTAGCTAGGAGAGGGGGTGCCAGCACAGGTGTCGTCCTCGATACTTGACCATGATTCAAAATTATGAGGTCCGTCGCCAAAAGCCCTCGTGTAGTTGAACAGTGCGACGTTAATATTCCTTCACTCACTCATTCTCAAACAGTGGGGCACGCCCCCTGAGGGGGGGGGGCGTGATATTCCTATGGAGAGGCACGAGCATATTGAAAAGTCAACAATAAAAGATTTAAAATAAATATTAATTTACAGAAAGGAAGCAAATTCAAACACATTCTAATATAATATACTTATAAAAGCATCAGTACTGCACAATGTTTTTGATAAATTATTAATACACTGAAAAACTAATTTAATAATTTTTATGGTCTAGTCATATGCAAGATTTAATACTTTTTTTAATAATTTGTGTGGTTTATATTTGAAGTCGTATCGTAGTTTTAGCATCAAAGTACATTTTTATTGCATTCGACACATTCTTATTGTAGAAGGGGAGGCGCGATGAAAATTGGGTCGTAAACATTGAAAGTTTGAGAAGCACCGCTATATAAGTACAAAAATTACACTATTTAGTAAAGTATCCAATATTGATATCTCATCTCTCCCCTCGTCCATTTCAATAAGATGTGTGTTTCAAATTCTTCATATTCTGTATAGAATAATTTTTGAGTGACTAATCTTCATAAAGACTGATCAAAATTGTCTTAGAAAAAATAAGGGAAGCGAAGATTTTTGAATAAAGAATTGGAACATTCCAGAACGAATATTTTTATATCTGTCAGTAATCTGTGTGTGATACCTCCTATGTACAAAAGAGCGCTAAATAAACAAGGTTTAATTAAGGTGGGCCGCCAAGAAAATCAATATTCTTAAAAAAGTAGGTTTATTTCGACTAATGCATGAAAAAACACATACAAAAGAACAAGAAAAATTTAATATTTACGTTCTGTGACACTTGACATCTCTTCTCTGCTACTGATTTTCCTATTTCGGGAGAAATTTTGATTTTTTTATTATTCATTATTGTGTGCTAAAACATTGGGCGGATGCAAAAATGCTTATTGAGGGCCGCGAGTATGACACCCCTGCTATACACGATCAGGGGCGGCTCTAGGGCCGGACAAACCGGACCTCTGTCCGGGGCGGCAAATTTTAAGAGCAGCATTTGGATCAAATTCGAAAGATATATATTTTTTTGTAACAAAAAATTTGATATGTTTTCTGAAATAGTATTGGGTGTGTATTTGGAATTTCATTTAACGTACCTTATTTGGTACTCTATATGCTTAATATCAGTTTTTTTATGTTGAAACTTGAAGAGTGCGAATATATTATTAAATCATGGAATTTGATACGTTTACACATGTTTCACTAGTAACTTTCTCCCCATCCCAGACTGGGGTCACAACGAACATTCTTTTCACCCATATAATGTCCGTTTTCAGCTATCCAAAAGGGAGACTGAGGTAATAAGTTTTTGGTAGATAGAAAGCCACAGGAAATATTTTATTTTATTCTTTAGTGTATTTACTATAAGTTGATAAACGCTTGTGATGCCCACCATCAGTAGACTCTTTTTCGAAGAAACTGGCCAGCTGAAATAGATGATTCCGTTTCTTACATATTACTCGTTGGAAATAACAGACAATTGTTTCACTAATTACGGATTATTTTGTATTCCTTAAGACTTAAAATAATATATATATATATATATCTATTCTATCAGGAATTATTCAAGTTTTATAGGTGTGTACCCAAGTGAACAATTCATCTTTTTTAATTATGATTTTTTGCTTTGGAGAGAGGGGTGGCATTTTCCATTTTCGTCCGGGGCGGCAGAACTGCTAGAGCCGGCCCTGACACGATATAAAGAAAATTTTTATTTCATATACACTCATAATACACACATATTTATTTTATAAAACATAAAGAATACATACTCATTTGTGAATTTTTTCAAAACAGATGTGAAAAAGTTTAAATTGTACCAAAAGATTACTTAATACCAAGCTAATATAAGGTAACTTTTATATAATTCCAAGCCTGACATAACAAACATATCTTTTCTTCAGATTTTACACAACACATATCTCACTTGGATTCTGATGGGTCAATTGTTCGTTTTCAATGTACACGATGGTTATCCGCGACAGACTTCCTAATTTTAAACCACAGTCAAGTAACGAGGACGACACCCGAGCTGTCAACCCATTCTACAGCAACATTGTGAATATTTCAGCCTTTACAAATTTAACACGAAGTCTTTAGTGACACAAAAATAAAGATGATTCGGCCATCACAGCCACTACCAGCACCTCCACTATCCAGGTTTTGAATCCATTGAGCCCACTTCTATGTTTTTATTTATGCGTTAATCGCAGCTCAAAATGTTTGACTAAATTTTACAGAAAGCATTGCCTTCCGCTAGGTTAATGCGTGACAGTGTATCTTTTATTTTAATATAAGAACCTATTTTATACGTAGAATGAGTCTATTTAAATAAACGAAAGTAAAGAAATATGTCCTAGTGCTAATAACGGTATAACAACCTGAGCAGGTAAGATGAGTTCATTACCAACTTTTTGCCAAAAGCAGTTTTACTCCAAATTAATTAAACAAATCTTCACGGCCTTTCGTTGGAAAAAAGTTCTAGTCCGGTTAAAGGTTTGAAAATCTTGAAGTGATCGGCTCCCAGGTGCGGCTGTCCCCCTGCAATCCCTTTCGCTGGTTTTGTCCAAAGTCAGATCACTCAAGCCGTTGCTCCGCAGACTCTGGTACTCCCGTCTTTAAGAGGTCATCGCGGTTCCTCTCCTATGGCTCTTGGAAGCAGCTGCCCCAGCAACCTTTATCACGAGTCTTCGAAGAAGAAAACAGAAGATTGAAGGAGATCCTTGTCAACTTTCGAACAGACCCTTTAAAGCTCCTGAGCGGGCCTCTTCCACGCTCTCAATAATCTCTTATTAGCAAGCGTAGCGTATCTGCACACGGCTCTCCTCGTCTTTGCCCGAAATTCATTGGTTCTTTGAAACAATAGGACGGTGCGACTGAAAACAACACAGCCACCGAACCTCGTGCACCATATGGAAGGTCTACAAATCGACCTATGACTTGGACAATGAGAATACCCTCTTGGGTATGTCTTTATCACAACAGGCCGACATTCTTTTTCATTCAAATAGCTTGTGATCCACATGTGCGAAGCAACCCAACAATGGAAACGGATCACAGGAGTGCCCTATCTACAGATCGTGGTGTCTGAATGTTATCCGAGGGCCGGAGAGGGAGGAGGTGTGCTTTCAACATAGCCACCTTCAGAATCAGCGAGACACCTGTTTTGTCTCAGGCATGAAGGGAGAATACACGGTCTCTTTTGGGAGATTGCAATGTCCTATCTGGGCATTCCGGTCACCCTGTGCATCAAACTTGGCAAGCATTGCTAGGAAGTCTTCGTGTAATGAGCCGACGCTACAACGGTTAATAAAAGCTTTGTGATAAATAACTTTTGTGATAATTAACTTTTTGGAGACGTTTAGTGACAAAAATAACTTCAGGTTAAAAAAAGTGCGAATTTTAATTAATTAAACAACCCATCTAAACTGTCGACAAATGTACGACGATAAAATTGCCCACATGAATTGAGCAAGACTTCTAAAAATTGGAATCGATTTTTCTTAAACCATACGTATATACCAAACCATAAACTAATTAAAATTGAGGAAGAGTTTTGAGACTTCAGTAGAAAATCATTAAAATTAATTAGAAGTATTTTTAACGGCGATGTAGGAAGTGTTTGACTGTCAGGCAGATTTGATCGAGTAAAATTTTTGCATTAATTAATAGTCTATTTCCCTTCTATTTTTCAAAATTTGAAATGCCCCACTTCTATAAATATTTCCGTTACATATGGAATTCATTCCAATTTCATACTATTTATGACGTCACTTTGTCCCTTCCTTTATATACAAATAAAAAAAACACTGTTTCAACAATGCACAACATATACACATTGAAGTTTTCACTAAATCCATTCAATTTCACTTATAAGATATACACAGCACTATACGTCAGCTGTATAGCTACAGATATACTACTATAAGCATGTCGGTTACGCGAACGCACAAGATTTCACCCATCCAAAAAGTGTCTAAGACGAACAGCACACTGCGCATGCGCCAGTCAGAGCATTTCCGTGACGTGAACCCATAAGATTTTCCCCTACCAAAAAGTGCCTAACGCCGCTAAAGAAGTTTTCACTTCAAAAAAACTTATGAAATTTTGAGGTTTGCTTGGAGGCAAGACCATCTATTTAAATCCTGAGAGCCATAATTCCTTTCAAGTTTATTTTGCACTAATCGTTTATTGCTGAATGATTACGTATTTCCGTTAAGATTTTAGAAAAATTTAATTTTTTACTGTAATAAATAATAGAAAACCAGCGTATTTTTCGAAAAAGGATTTAAATAAAATAATATTTAAGCACAAAAGAAAAGAACTTTGCATTTTTAATGAATTGAATATTAATGAAATATATTAATTAATATATTTCCTCTTTTGAAAACTGGCATTTTTTATTTTCTAATGAACAAATTTGAAATACCAATTTAATTTCTACGATTTTCGCATGAAACTTCTTTAATTAGTAATAGAGAAAAAAATTATTTTTTTTAAATCTTTAGTCGAACACATCAACTTATCTAGGCATGTTTTCTGGTACATTTACATCATAGGGCCGTTTTGTTTATCACTGAGTGATACATGTATACTGTTAATTACACAACACAATAATGCATTTCTTTTCTTGTTTAAAATCGTCATGTGCGTAGTAATAACACAAATGATAAAAAAGTAACAAATGTCAAGCTTCCCAGGCAAGAGGACTTTTCCTGTACAGGGAAAGAGAAAAAAATATACTAAAACAACTTTTCCGCTGATAATTTTTTTTTATCGTCTTCACACACCCACACCCATTTCTACGAAAAGTGCAAACACAAACACCTATTTTCGTTTCATTCGAAATCGCAACATGAGGAGTGTTATCGAATGGAGGTGGGATCAGCACACACCCCCAGTCCTATGACACGGAAACCTTAAAAAGGTAAACAAACAGCAATTGGTCAAAAAGGTAAACAAACAGTAGAATTGAGATTGGTGAATGTCCAAGCCAAGGTCATCGCTATTTTCTCGAACCGTTCTTTCCTTAGTAGGGGGATTAGTGATAATAATAGGCATTTCGAATAATCGCTCCTCAGTCGGAGAAAATGATTAGAACGTATGGTTTATTTACGATAGATTAATAATAGTTTCCCAGTCTTCGTTCAATTATTACCGAAGATGGATTTTATAACATCAAGCGTCAGCATATATACTCATAAAAAAGGGAAAATTTAATACAAAACAAATAAAATATTGCATATATAAAATTATCTTGAGTATTGAAGTAATAAAAAAAAAGATATAAGCTGGACAATAGTTCAGAACGTAACCTCTTGAATCCACAATTAAAAGGGGAGGGGGACATACAGTTAAGCCTCCACATTACGAACCTTTATTTTGCGAACTTTTTCCTAGAAACAAGAACATTTCACGATTTTCTTTGTAAAATAACTTCCCATCAGCGATGAGCATTTTCTATATAACGAACTTTTTCTCTAGTGATTCAATATTTTTCGTATTTTTAAAGTATTTCTAGACATTTCAAGTTATTCTCTCTTTTGACACAATTTATGGTGGTCAAAAATCTTGAACTGGTTTTATTAGATGCCTAACTCACCAAAATCAATAAAATTCTGGGCGATTCATCCAAGAAGTGCAACCTTAAACCCCCATTGTCCAGTTCACAGGAAACATCTTTGATATTCCCTTTCACCCTCAGTGGAGTTGTTTCGTGTCCTTGAACTAGTCTCCATTCATTTGGGGGTGTTGATCAGTCGTACTGGTAATTTCGTTTCTTGTAGCTCGAAAGTGTCAAAACGTAAGAATTTGAGCACCAAAGAAAAATTTAATTCTTCAGGAAATGGATAATGGTGTCAAGAAACTTTCCTTGCAGTTTTTTTTTTTCCCCTTCTTTTTTTTAGATAGGTAAGATATATAAAATAAATATATATTAATTTACAAAAAGGAGTGAATCATTATTTCTTTAATATATAGTGTTTATGAATTAAAAATTTCTTTTATGTGATCTATGGAGAAAATTTAAAGATGGACCTCCAAAAACCAATTTCTTCTCGGCATTTAGCGACTTCATTATATAGAGGTTCGACAGTATTTTTAAAAATCATAATATACTATTATAGTATAACTTTTAATTAAAAGCATTAGGGTACACACTTTTAAGAAAATCATGCTAATGGATATAAGTATAACAATTAACACTTTTTAACAAAATTCCTCACATTCGAAATGTTTAGTAATTCATTAAGATTTAAGTCCCATGCTTTTTCCAAGGCAGGTAAATATACAAGGTATCGTATACAAAATGGAATTTTGAATCTGGGTAAATTTCAACTGAATCAAATCACATTATATGAATAAGCTATATATTTCTGCTCCACTTGAACAAAAAAACTTAAATTATTGTGTAAATAACTGCATTTTTTTAAATATAAAATGCAAGCAAATTCTCTTATATATACATATCTTTAGGAAAAACCCAACTGGTAAAAAAGTAATGCATTTCAATTTACCACGGAAAAGTAATGAACCAACAAAAAATCTTTTAAATCAATGTTTTATTGAAAATAAGCATATTCTAATGCAAAAACAATTCTTATGAAATTTGTTATTTATAACTGATAATCAAATAATTCACAAATGCACACATACACAATGTTAACCATTGCGTCATCATAATACAGAAACTATTTCCTTTTTTTAATAACTTTAAATGCATACTATATTCAAAAGGGGGAAAATTAAAACATTTCAAAGTCTATTTTAACCCTTCACTGGGCTATTTTTTCCTAGCGATGGTACATTAAAATATTTTGGGGACGAGAATGCTTTTATATATATAAAAAAGGAGGAGGGGGGGGATCAATTTAGATTATTAGGTATACTTATTTTTAAGACTCCTTTATTTAGTGGGAACATGTTTACCTCAATCTACTGAGGGTTGAAGGGCATTTACATACATTTTGTTTTCTTTTACCCTACATGAAATTTCGAAAAATTTTTTTGTAAATACTACAAACTTTATGTAAAATGAGCTGTAAATTAGATGAAGATGACTGATAAAGAGATTAGATTGATAAATTTGGTGACAAGTATATTTACCAAGGTCTGGTAAAGGGTTAAAGCAATAAACTTATTAAATAATTAATCAAATCTTTATATGAAGTAAATTTATAACAACCATTCCCATATGGCTTATATAAACACACATATTCTAAAAAATAATTCAAAGGAAATTTTCATAAACATTTGACATAATTTCAGAAGACAAATGAAACCACACGAAAAATGTTTTCATAAGAGATTTTCACAAGAAAGATGGTATTTGGATAAATGAAAACGAAATGGCAACGGATACTAGTCGACAGTGACAAGAACGTGATCGTATAATTTAGGCAAGGTCGGTAGAGAGAGACATTTGCTTTGGCGAGATAACTGCGTACGTAGTTCGATCAAAAACACACACATATTCTTTTGGTCACGGAATTCACAACCAAAAAAAGCCTTGTAGCCGTACATAATAGCCTTGTACAACGAAAAGTAAACAAATCTATTTTTCTGGAAATTTCTACCCGTTTCCGGAGAAATATTTAGCACTAAATATAACGGAACGAATCTTTTTTCTTTTCCTTATGCTATTCTTCAAATTTTATGGATTCGTGAAGTTAATTTAAAACCTCAGTGCGTGAAAATTTAATTTCGGAATAATTCTTTACGAGAAAATTTAACAAAGAGTTTTTGTTATGCATCCAAATCGACACGCGAATGTCTTTTTATGGAACAAAAAATAGTAACATTCATTGTTTTTCAAAAAGAGAAATGGCGTAAAAATTAAGGGAAAAAAATTATTAAAATAAAATAGAACATTTCACTTTATTTTTTAATGAAATAAACAGAAAAATGTGACTTTTCCCCAAAGTGTTTTCTTTTCAATCAAGAGCTAAAGGATAACTCAAATAAATATAGTGGTTCAAGAGCAAAAATATATAAAAAAGTTTTAAGACTTCAAGCTTTTAAGCATTATTCATTTTGATATTTTAAGGTTATATAAAATGACGCTCTATGTATGATATACAATACATTAAGCTTGATAACGAGTCTAATAAATACATTACATTCCCATTCTATCAAATGACACACCTACATTTTAATTTTTTCAACGTTGAAAACATGCGGCCCCCAACTTAATAAAAAAATATCCCGTAATATCACATGAGTTTGACATGCCTGTATTAAGGGGAAATAATAGTGATGTGTTTTAGAAAACAATTTGAAAGAAAAGTAGATTTTACATAACAGACGTAAACTGTAAGCAAACGATAAACAAAAATGAACTCTTGAAGCAAATCCATTACATTTCCGAAGCAAACCAGCTTTACCTCTAAAAAAATAACACTAAAACAATTTTCAAAAAATTATAAATGGTTTTAAATTTCCACACACAGAATATTACTCAATAATAAATAAAGTCACTAACTTTTGCTTTCCCTCTAGATATCTTGTGAAAAAATAATAAATCTAGGAATGTATGCATCATTTTTTTAAAAATATTTTATTTAGTGCATTTCTTCATGAGTTTAGAACTACTCTTCAGAGAAGATTAATTTTAATCAGAGCTAATTTCATCTAAATCAGATGTCAAATCTTGAAGGTTAAAAAGAAGGAAGAATAAATTGCTTGAAATGTCTATGAGTGGAGATTCTAAAATTAATTTCAAAACTTTTGAATCAACTAAAATCCTTCCTTCATTGATTTTTTTTTCCGTATCCGATGTATGGGGAAAGAAAGAATTTAGTGCAACAGACATACAATTCAAATAATTTAATAAATTACATTTAAAAATAATTCTTATAGTATTAGGGTTGTTTTTAAGAATGGTTTTTTTTTTCTATCCACACAGGGATGATTAACCATACCCAAAATCAAACAAATAATGAAAAATTTATATCAAAATAATTTTTGATTTTTTATCTAAAACTCAACTTTTCCCCCGGAATTCTCTTCCTGCTTTTTCAGAAACAATATCAAAATTTTCAAGGATCCCATTTTGGTGGGGACCTGACACATTCATTAAAAAGATGCAAGAGGTTAAGAACCACGAGTCTAGACCGTGTGATAATAAATCGATTTCTCTCAGTTTTCCGCGCTTCCCCATTACAAATCAATCAATCCCCTTGTCTACAAAGTGGCATTGAGCTTTTGCGTAGTGGACAATTACGTCCAAGGCCTTACGCGGAACCAGCGTACTAGGGGTTAAGGACACTAGTACACCAGATCAGACTCTGCGTCCATTCAGAATGTTGTCCTTGAGGGGGGGGGGGGGCGAGCCAGACTGCGAGAACTAATACTACAAAAGGTTCAAGGGAAAACGTTCGACGAAGGTTTTTCAGAAAGACGCGCTTTTTATGACCGGTTCCAGCTCAAAGACACCTGCGCATTTCGCAAGCCAATTGGAAACGCCTGTTCGAGCAGTTTCACTATGACGTAGAAGTGTAAAGAGGTGAGGGTTGCAAGACGATACGCGCGGTGTAAATATCTTTTTTTTCCCTTCTCTTCTTCTGTAATGGCGTAAAACAAATTACTTACCAGGGAAAAAGGAGAAATCGGGTTCAATTTCTTTAAAAAATTAAATGGTTGTGCATAATGCAGGTTAAAAACAGTATTTCAGTACCTAAAAATAGTCTGGAAATCTTGATTTGTGACCCTTATTTTTCTATTAAAGGTTAAAATTTTTCTAAAATTAAATAAATAAATAAAGCAAGAATGGAAAACCAATCCAACACACATACTAATTTTAAAAAATTATGAAATACTAAATCTCATTAACAGTATTTCGGTAACTACTGGCAAGTTTTTTTTTCTTCCAACATGCAACACAGACAGCGCTAAATGTTTCAATGTTGTGGGTGATTTAAGTCTGCGAAGATTATAGATCAAAATTTGAGCGGTATAGTAATGTTTTTTCCGAAGTAAATTTAACAATATTCAAATCAGCTCCACGGATATTTCCAGTTTATATCAATTGATATTATAAGATTATATTTTTATTTATTCTCATTATGCAGCTTTTACATCATGAACAATGTAAGAAAATTTACATGTTTGAGATTCAAACCAATTGAATTTACATGTATATCGTAAAAAAATATGCAAAGGCATTTTTTCCCCCATTATATGATTTAAAAAAAAAATTTTTATTCCACTTTGAAATCTGCAACCCCCATGTTTTGATTAGCGAATTTAGGAAATAATAAACATTTCTACAACATAACATTTGAATGATATTACATATGAATAATTTTGCAATATTCTTAGTAATGCGAAAACTTATTTTTTCTTTAATGTTCAAACAGAATAATCAAAAAGAACAAACAAATCGAATTGATTTGAATAAGCATCGCAACAGACACATAAGGGACTGTTAAGTCTGACCTCGTAATTTAGAACGATAGACAAAGGTATAGAAATACTTGAGCTAGTACCTGACAATAATTTCCACAGATTTTAATGTGCATAGCAGCTAATCGTTTTTGTCCCCAATGAACTGTTGTGGAATCAAAACTCAACCTTATGGCTCAAACATCCTCAATCACTAATGCAAAGATTTTTTGCACACAAAACAGTGCTTGCACTTTTAATTTTTTAAATATTGAAGATATTAAATGGTTCATTTGGAAACTCTGGCCAAGTCTTAAATTAATAAATAGTAACATATCAATACAAATCAATAAATGTTAAGGTCCTTAACCTCATTTTTTAAATAAAAAATCTAAATCATCTGGAAAATTCCGCCAAATTTCACATACTATGCGTCATATTTCAATTACGCTTACTTGTCAACACTTATATTCGGTTATATTTATACACGTCAACGTCGAATCTTTAAAGTAAACTGTTAAAAAAAAAAAAAAGCTTTTCTTTACAGTAAGTTGTTTACCAACTACTTACCAAACATTTCATAATCTGGTTTTATTTTTCCTTTCGGCCAATGGCGACAACACAGAGTTCGAGAAGCATCACAGGTTTACAAAACATTACTGACCTCAGATTCACAAAAATATGGTGAATAAAAACATAATTAAAAGTGTTCTAATTCCTTTTTCGTTCAAAGCAAGCATCATTTTTGATTTTATTTTCAAAATATATTCAATTTATTTAGTTTTTGTGTTAAACTAAAATAATTTTTTTTAAAAAAAATACAAAGGTTTTTTTTTACAAAAAAAATAATCAGGCCACAGATGCAAGTTTTAATAATATTCATCAGAATTTTTCAAAGAGATAAACTATAAAGATAACCATGTTTATCTAAAACCACAATAAAAGGTATATAAGCGAAGTGAATTCTGATCTGAAACGTGACAAATGCATATACACTTAGAATTTTTTTTTCCAGAAAACTTATTTCATCATACGTTTCACAAATTACTCAAAAATAATTACAACGCATTTTTTTTCCAAAAAAAAAAAAAATCGAATACGGATATTTTTAAATAGACATCGAAATTTTCTTTAAAAATGTAAGTAAAATTTTAAAAACATCAACATACAGTAAACTATAACTGATGGAGAGAAAAGATTATAATCCAGCTTTCTTTGTAATTACTTATAATAGTTCTTAACTATTAATTAACTTCACAAAAAAGTAAATTTCGGAACTCTTGTCCAATAGTTTCTGCATGCGACGAAAGAAAAAACAAGTAATTTTAGCGCGTTTTTCACAGGTTGTATTTTACAATAATGCAACTAATGAACTTTTTACTAACAAAAAGTAGTACCATACTTTAAAAAAAAAAATTATTAAATTTAAATATGATTCGGCTTATCTAGGGCCCAAATGCGACCCAATGCCGAAAACCCGAGGTTAATCGGTTGCTTATTGGCTGAGGAAAAGGTACGACAAAATATGGAACGAAGACGAGGACGAAATTTGCGTCCTAGTAGCGCTTTTTTTATACTACGTTAAAAACGCGCTAAAAAACGCTTTTGACAAGGCATTCAGGCATTAAATGATCATAAATATAGGGTTATTTTTTCGCACGCAAAAATAATGCTCAAATATTTGAAACTCTACGCGTTTGTTCAATTAAATATTCTTGACTTAGCCTGTAAGGTAGAAAATATGACAAAGATTCAAATAATAAAATAGAAAAACAACCAAAAAATATTTAGAATACTAAAATTCCTTTAAAACATGCTCAAACCAAAATAACAAGTTTCAGAAGTTTCCTAGTGACCATGTAATTTATTTTCGTTATTTTAACTTGAAAATGGTATAAACCTACGACATAAACATTTTTAGCGCGTTTTTCACGTAGTGTAAAAAAAGCGCTACTAGGACGCAAATTTCGTCTTCGTCCCATATTTTGTCGTACCTTTTTCTCAGCCAATAATTAACCGATTGACCTCGGGTTTACGGCATTTGGTCGCATTTGTGCCCTAGATGAGCCGAATCATATTTAAATTTAATAATTTTAAATTTTTTTTTAAGTTTTTTTTCCTAATTTTTTTTCTTCTTTTTTTAAGTATAGTACTACTTTTTGTTTGTAAAAAGTTCATTAGTTGCATTATTGTAAAATGCAACATGTGAAAAACGCGCTAAAATTACTTGGCCATGCCAATGATTGATATCTTGTTTTAAATAAATTATAGTTTGAAAAAAACTAAAAAACACGCTTTTATACTGAATCGAATTAAAAAGTAAAAAAATAATTCTTAATAAAGAATAAAATGATTAACGAGAAAATGAATGTCATTGTGGTAAAAGCGAGGGGTACTACATTTTTACACTAATTCAGCTTTTCGGAATAGAAGTTATAAATTACAACAATTTATACATTTAATAGAACACCCCACGCTTTTACCCCAATGACATTCATTTTCTCGTTAATCATTTTATTCTTTATTAAGAATTATTTGTTTACTTTTTAGTTCGATTCAGTATAAAAGCGTGTTTTTTAGTTTTTTTCAAACTATAATTTATTTTTCATTTTTTAGTTCGGACTACAAAAAAGCGTGTTTTTTAGTTTTTTAAACTATAATTTATTATTGTTGAATTTATCCTTGGGTTTGATATTTGAAGCTGGAATTACGTTGGCTGTAAAATTAGTCTTGCTCTTCAATGGATATTAATTAACGGGTCTGAAGTGTATTTATTCTCTGCGTTTACGAGGCCTCGGATGAGTCCCGTATCGTTATATTAGATTCCGTCTCTTTTGAACAGGTCAAACAAATAAAAGTGTGTAAAGAAGAAAAAGTTCGAATTAAATTTTTTTTTAATGTACCATGTTTTTTTATGGACTAAAAATTATAAAATTCCTACTTTTTGCATTTTGTTTTCTTTTTTCACATTTTCATGCATTGTCATCCACTTCCGAGCTGTGGTCCAAATTTCAAGTCTCTAGCTCCTCGGAAAGTCACACAGTTTAAAATCAATTACAAAATTCCACCCGGACAGACATTAAAGAAAGCGATTTAATAAAAACATGGTAATATTAAATGCCAATCGTTTTTTTTTTCCTTCACCTTTTAAACGAGTTCCTTTCATGTTAATTCGTATCATCATTTCTAAACGTATTGCTTTATAAAAATAAATATTTAGCGTTTTAGAACGCAAATTATTTTTTTTCACACATGCACCAGCTTTTTTTTTTTTTTCATTTTCAGAAAAATATTTATCTTACGGTAAGAAATTGCTAACACACACCCACCCTCCACTTTCTCAGATACAGAACATTTATTTTTTGTTTTATTTCTATTAACCGCAAGTGTATTTTATACTCGCATATATAATCAGCTTTAAATTCAAAACATTCGCCTTAGGGTTACACCTTATTCTTTTAGTTTGCCAAATCTGGAAATGATGTATGAAATTAGTCGCCAAATCTGAAAAAGGTATATGGAATTAGTCGCCAATTTGAAAATGGTACATGCCATAAGTCGCCAAATCTGGAAAAAGATATATGGAATTGTCGCCAAATCTGATTATCCTTATTCCTGACGATCCTGAAAAGGACAATGGAACAAAATTATGAAATTATTGTATTGTCATCGGTCCTTGATAACTGTGCGAAATTTCGAATGAATTCGATCTTTTTAGGTAGGTAAAAATCGAGTTCTAAGATTCCGTTACATGCAAGTGAAACTTATAAAAGCGTGTTAAAAAAGGACATTTATATTGTCAGATGAATATTATCATCAGAAACCCAAAGAAAAATTGAGCTATTTTGAAATTCACAACTTAAAAATAGAAATCGTCCGAACATTTTTTTATTGTACATAATTAAACTAATTTCCCGCCAAGAGACAAGATAAAAAAGATATTTCGAATGTTCTAGATCTTCTTTCCACTTTATTTATTCGCCAATAAAGAAAGACTAAAACGCTGCTTTTAGAGGAAACTAAAAATAAAATAAAAAAAAGACTAACAAAAATAGAAACCACTTAATATCAATTAAAACGAAAATAGCTATCAGAATCCATCAACCAGAACTATCACTTCAAATTGACTGACGTTCTTACAGAAAGATAAGAATAATTTTATTTCTTTCAGACAACGACCATTTTCAAGAATTCCAGTAGGAAAAAGAAATAACAGACAAATTGAAGAACATTAATTTATGTAATCTGTACACACGAAAGTGTGATTGCAGAACCCAGAGTGAGGAGATAAATTTCTTTTACGGCACAAACTCGATCGTAAGGTTTTCCGATAAGAAAAATCACGAGATTTCTGACAATCCATGTGACTCAGTTTCAAGCGTACAACAAGGTTTTTCGCAGTCCGTTAACCTTCTGTTAAATGTTTCACAAATCAAACAAAATGGCTACTTTTAAAAGCGGCGAGATACAAAGAGATACGTGACTTGCGACATAATTGAAAAGCATCGGTCAGAAATTTATCGAAAAGACATTTTAAAAAATGTGACAGGGAAGAAAAACAGATATTTAAATAACTTGTATCAAAAAATATCCATTAGACTTAAGTAATCGATCGACAACAACCTGACGATTTATCGTTTCTGGAAGGGGAAACGATAATAAAAAACGTTGAATGATAAGTGCGATAAATCATTTTCAGAAAAAAACCATTACATGAATCTAGACTGTTCTATAGAGATGCATGTGCAGCAAACGTCCCCCCCCCCCACAATAATATATTTATTCCAAAAGAAGAAAAAAATTGGTATTCTTCAAAAGTTCTTGATAATATTTTAAATTTCGGAATCCTTCACATATAAGGATGGAGGGGAAAAGGAACAGAATTAGAAGAGGGGACAAGTTTCTGTGATGGTGATCATAATAAACTTTTTTCAGAATATTCGAAAATTTGAAGCATAACAACTATTAATAAATAGGAATGAATATACATAAATCAGCAACAAGAGAAATGAAAAAGAGAATGAAAAAAATTATTATAAAATATTATTATTCATTTTAAAAGTAGTAGTAATAGATGCTGGGGAGGTGGATGGAGTTCTGAGCCTATTCGAACTTATATCTCTAGTTTAACAGGGAGTAAGTGTTTATTGACATCGCACTATAAAGCAACAAGAGGGCGATTGGCGACGGACAACGTAAATTTGAACGAGAACGACACCTGAGTTGCCCCCCCCCCTTCTGAACTTTCATACCACGTTAACCGGAGGGCTTTCAGTTTGAAAGATCTAACGTGCATCAGCCCCTCTATCTGGCGGATTTTCAGCGACACAAGGCTCGAACTCAGGACACGCTGGCCGAAAGTCCGTGACCATGACCACTATGCTACCGCGGCCATGTCTGACGGCTGGAACTTGACATGCAACAAATTTAACTTGAATGAGAAGAAAAAATAAAAAGAACTTTAAAGAAAAATGTAACATAGAATAGGGGGAGACTAGTGGCCGGCGTGTCACGAGTTCGAGTCAATGCCGCTGAAGACCCGTCGTGTAGGGGAGGGGGAGGGGCTGCACAATGAATCTGTCGAGGCTCAAACGTCCTCCCATTGGTACGGTGTGGAAATTTGGAGAGGAGGGGTGTTGCCTGCTCAGGTGTCGTCTTCATGACTTGACCATTGTTCAAAATTACGTCACTAATAGTCCTTATGTTGCTTTATAGTGCGACTTTAATATAATTCTCCCTCCCTCACAATTCTCCAAAGCAAATTAAAAATACATAAATAATTACACACTGACAGCCAAATAACTTTGTCTTTAATTTCAGACTTTAAAACTACACACACAGTTTAAAAAGTTATTTACGTTTAAAAACCGTCACGATTAAAATACGATTGTAACTGTGAGCGCGTGTGTATCGTTATCTCGCCCCAACGAAGTACTAGCGTACTCACAAGCATTCAGTTTCTGTTTATTTGCAAAGAAATGACGCAAACCAAACAACATTTCGTCACTAAAATCGATTTCTTTTCACTGCAAAAAGGCATAAAATTAGAACTGCTCTACTTATCTCCGAAGACAAAAGCAATTTTTTACCCTATAGATCTACGATAAGAAGGTTAAAACTTTTTAGAAACACACTGTCACCCTAACGAATGGATGCTGGTGTCCAAAGTCAAATATGAGATAGACCGGCAGATAAGTTTACGTGATAAGAGAACTCGTGGGTTCGTTATATCGCATCTGGGAAGATTTATCTTTTGGAAAGACGGTTTAAATTTGTCATCGCTTTTTGATCATTCTCGATGACCCCGAAAAATGCCACTGGGTACGAGTGAATGACGTGTCTGGGAATTAACTCGGTAAAGAAGGGAATGAAGAAGAGTGAAGTCAACACTTTTTCCAGGGGTGAGTGAGCGAAAGTAAAACTAACGTCTCACTATATAAGGCAACACAAGGGGCTATTGGCGATGGACCTGGTAATTTTGAGCCTCGGTCAAGTGACGACCCAAGCAGGCACTCCTATTTTACCACGCCAACAAGTGAGTGATTTGGGGGTTTAGTGGCGCAAGAGCCGATTTCGGCTATACTGCGCCAAACATTTGTTTTAATATCTGTGGTCTAGACGGGAAGAGAAAGAAAGAATGAATTGAATGACAAGAAAGAGGGTCGAAAATAGAGAAGGATCACTAGGGTACCCCGGGTTCTTGAAGCCCGTGTTTACCAAAGACAGTAAACCCCGAGGGAAAAGGAAAAGATCACTAGGGCACCTCGGGATTGTGACACCCGAACTCACCTAAAGAAGGTGAGCCCCCTGAGGGGACCACGCCAACAAGATTCTGAGCTCCACAGATTTCATGTGCAGTGGCCCCTCTACACGGAGGATCTTCGGTGGTGTGGGTAAAACGGACACATCAGATTTCGTATTCAGAGCGGACACTGCGAAACTCATCATGGTTAGAGCGGACACACTCTTCCCCATCTTAGAACAGATATAGGGTGCAGATAAATAAGTAAATAAATGGTTTTAAAAATCACAAATATAATTTAAAACAGTATTTTAAGTGGCTATTAAGTACTCTTCCCATCTTAGAACAGATATAGGGTGCAGATAAATAAGTAAATAAATGGTTTTAAAAATCACAAATATAATTTAAAACAGTATTTTAAGTGGCAAATCTCTTTCACGAGGGATAACATTATTTTTTTACTGAAGTTTACTGCACTCGATTATCAAATTACAAGGATAAATACATTTTTGCCAATCAAATGTAATGATTTATAATAAATTGTTAAGATATTACAGCGCGAATGCATTTTAAATACTGCGAAAATAAATAAAAAATAAAAACTTTCAAAGAAATATTTAAAAATTAATACTAAGTAACAGTATAATGAAGGGTCGAACTGTACAATCAGTGGCGCACACAAGGGGGGTGTCCTAGGGGTTCGGATCACCCGGCCCAAAGCCCTTGAGTTTTTTTCGATTGATGATAATCCTACATATATAACATAAAATTTGATAAAGGATTTTTAATTTACAATTTATTTTATTAATAAACTATTGAATTAAAAAATTATTTTATTCAATAATTTATTTTTTACTCTTTTTTGTTAAATAAATCAGAAGAATCCATTGGTGTTGCCTTGAAGTACGATAAGAGTTGGGGGACTTTCGACAATGGATCCCCCCCCCCCTGAAAATTTTTTGTGTGCACTATTGTGTACAATAGATGGCATGTGACTGATTAGGGAAGCAACACAATAAGTGCAAGAATGTCCGCTCTGTCCACCAAGTTTCCTTCACTTGTCCGCTGTAGCCACTGTCCGGCCACGTAACTGGATCTTCAATGACATTGGGCTCGAACTCATGACACGCCCGGCACGAGCTCGTGATACCAACCACTATGCCACCACGGTCACCGATATGTTTTCCAGGAGACTAGATCTTCACCTATAATTTAAATTAATCTACAGTTTTAATTAATCTATAATTTATTTATCTATTTTTTTTAATTTTAGAAGTTTTTACATGTGTTACCACTGATAGTCTGCTTCTTCAATATATGTCGCCCAAGAACTGCAGAAAAACCTGTTAAATACTTCTGTTTCTCGAACTAATACAAAATGACTAAAGCACAATTAAAAATCCTCAGTCATTCTATTTCTAAAACACGCGGCATGACTTGGACGTCGACTGAATTTACACCTATCAAAGCACGAACACTTTAAATAGAAACTGGGCTTAAATCCACAACCTATTGTCCATGAAGCTTGCAAATTTGTCACTAAAAATTTTTTTTACAGCTGCGACGATAATAAAACATTTTCAGGAATGGTCGGTTTAAGATTTTTTTTTCTCACTGAATAGCAATTTTAAATTTAACGTTTCTTTAATGCTTCTGTTTATTACTTACAGCTATTTATAGCAAATAACTACGCAATAACAAAAATTATTATATTGTATCCTCTACCAATATTAACTACGAAATATGGTCAAAATTATTATTTACGAGGCCTGCAGCTTTTCAAACTTTTCAACACAAGCTCTCTTTAACAATTCATTTAAAAAATGTAAGTTGATTAACAGAAAATAATATTGTAAGTCTTTCAATACTTTATCCTAGCCTTATGGATGTTAAAATCAGCAATAGAGATCTTTTATTAAGTACTTTCATTATTATTACTAGGAAACCAATCCTTTTTTTTTTTTTAATAAAACGAGCTTTTAGGGCAAATTTTTCAATTGGCAGAAAAATAGTGCAAAATTTTCGGTAAATATATTAATGTGAAAATAAAAATAAAAACTACTTCTGGATTTATTAGACTGGTTTTTCCATTGTCCCCCCCCCCCTCCCCACTTTGCATAAAGCGAGTACAACTAAAATTTCAAACTTTTTTTTATGAATGCTATTCGAATTTAAAATAGAATAGCTAAAACTTTGTTAAAAAAATTATTACCCAAATGGTTCGTTTTGCTTGATGAAGAAATTGTGATAACTGCTGCTATATATTAAGAACTTCATTCGTGCTAAAATACTAGGATTTTTAAATCACACTCGGACCTTCATTTTACGAATTTCTCTATTTTGCGAGCTATTTCATGGAACCAAGAACACATTTTAGAATTTTCTTCGTAAAATAACCTCAAAATAGAGCGAAGTGCATTTTCTATTTAACGAACTTTTTCTCTTGTGATTCGATTTTTTTTCTCTCCACTTTAAAAATATTTCTGGACTTTCGTGTGTGTGCGTGATAAAATGATAAAATCATTTAAAACAATTCGACACAGATTACAGTGTGGAGAAAATATGCCTGAAGGAGTCTTTAATGCATTGCAAAAAGAAGCGAGGCATATTTTTTTTTATGAGAAAAAACATTTTTTTCAAACAAAAAACTCAAACACAATTAACAGACTTTGCAAGAAATTAAATTTAAGGACGCATGTGGTAATATATGCTTAATGTTTAGAATTACTTGTAAGCTTAAAACTAGAATATGTGTGTATCATTAAAATTCCTTAATTTTACTACAAAATATTTTTTTCCCCTTATAGATTTTTTTGGGGGTGGATAAGATATATAAAATAAATTATATTAATTTACAAAAAAAAGGTATGAATATAATTACTTTTTTTAATAATATAGTGTTTATGAATTTAAATTTTATTTTGGTGGTTTAAAAAGTATATTGAAAGATGAAACTCTTTTTAACGAATTCTTTTACATGAACTTTTTTTCGTGATTTAGCGAATTCGTTAAATAGAGGCCCGACTGTATTTGAAAAGCAAAAATATAAAATAAAAACGAGATGTTTACCCCAAAGATACAAACAACATATTTACAGTAATAACTTCTAGTTATTTTCCTCTAGGAAAAAAATAATACGAGTTACACTGCAATTTCAAAACTTCCCTACATTTAAATTTCATTACATAATACAAATTTCAAACTTTTCTAAAGACCTTAAACACTGAGTTAAAGGTAGCTCAATACAGAAGAAGAATACATAATCTAGAACAAAAAATTAAAAGTTTCAATCCGGATTTGTGTAAATATAGACTCTATATCAACTGATTATAAGTTTCCGGCCACACCCAAATCAACATGACCTGATATCAAACAAAAATGGTATCCGATCTTGGGTTGCAGTCAATTTCAAAATGAATTTGTTGAAGTTAAAAAGAATCAATTGTATTCAAACTCCGAGCGGCGTAAAACAACAAAAACACAAAAAAAAAGCTTTTCAAAAAGTGAAATTACATTTTTAAGTTACCATTCATTAATAAAGGATTTCGAAAGTAATAGTACAACTAAAATGAAATTATCGCCGGATATTCGAATCATTCAAGCAAAGAATATTTTGTGTATTTTATCTCCAGTTCACGAAATTTTAAAAGTGAGAAAAGTGAATAAATCACAAAAGTTTTATAAATATTTTGTAACATACATTTCTTAAATTCACATAAAAAATGTACTCTTAAATGATTCAAAAAAATTATTTCCTCAAACACTTTGTAAACGAAAATTTAGATGTATGACCATTTTTAAATTACCGTAAAACACGGCACTTTAAACACAAAAAATATGATCAAAATTTACGGATACACGTTATATGCAGGATATAAAAAAAATGTTTCTTCAAAAATAAAAAGAGAGATGAGCTTAAAAAAATTAGACTTCTGTATAGATCGGAATACTATTTTTTTAAAGAAATAGCATACCTAGTGAACTTAACGGTTGTTCTAGAAGTAAACTATATTTTTTTCCCCAAAAGTCTGGGATATAATACCTCAAATAAATAAATGACTTAAAAACATAAGAGCATTGCACATATACATTTAAGATTCTTTCGTCAAAAAGGGGGTGCGCGTAATGCAGCGAATATACCAAAAATTTAAAAATGTAGCTTGGAAGTATGGGTGCATGTTATATATACACGGACTTTTATGGTATTCTTCGGTTGACTAAGTATTTTTTTAGGATGAAATTTTTTTATTTCATGATGTTGGAAAACATGCATATTTAAAAAAAACAATCATTTTAAAAAGAATAATCTTCAGAATTCTGTTCAATATTACAGTAAAAGCGAAAGTAAAAGACGAAAATTTTTACATCCAACTACTATTTATAATAGCAATCTTTTAAGGGGGTCCGGCACATGAATTTTTGAAAAATGATCGATTTTGACGTTTTTATATTTTTGAAAAGTTCAAACATTTCTACTTAAAATGATATATGATATATTGAAATACAATAATTAGAAGTATTTTTATTTATTTTTTAAAAGGAAGCCACTTTCTTTGACGCGTGACAGGTGCTCCTCGAGGAGCACATGTCTTTCATCATGCTTAATTTTTCAATAACAGTGCGATTTGTTTTGTCCACAATTGGTATAACCATTTTTTTTTTTTTACACATAAATAAAACGATTTTTTTTTGAAGAAAGGAAAAGACAACTCAGCACAGTTATTTATTTTTTCGTTCGATTTGTTGTAAAGTGGAATTATTCTTGCTTGAACTTGCTAATTGTGAATTCTAATTTATTTATCCAGATTTTTTTTCTGTTTAATCCACGTTTTACATTAAATTATTTATCAGTATTTTATTAACGACAAAATTATGGGGAGATCTAAAAAAGTATTTAAAAAACTCAAAAATGTCGGCGTTCAAAAAATGATTGCTCAAAATGTTCCAGCTATCACATCAGACAGCACAGAAACTGTTATTCAAAGTGCTTCAAAACGAAAACTTATTTCAAACAACAGTTTATATGAACATATGGAAGGAAGTAATAAAAAAATTTTTTAATAGAATTAAATTTATTGAATAAAGCTTTATTGAACTTTGCTGTTTGTAAAAACTGTGGCCATTCCATCTCATTGGAGGCTTCTAAAAGAGTTGGAATTGTGTATTATATGAAACTTTGTAGTAGTTTTTGCGCAAAAAAACATGGTTTCCATACGTCAACTAAATTGAAGAATAAAAATAAACTTTTCCACTCAAATATCAGATTGGTATTTGCTTTCAGATATATTGGAAGAGGTCGTTCAGCTGCAGAAACATTCTGTGGACTTATGAACTTGCCATCTCCCCCTGAAAAATTCCGTACTTATACAGAATTGTTGTTCGATTCTTCTAAATTTACCTGTGAAAAATCAATGAGAAATTCTGCTGAGAAGGCAACACGAATAGAAGGTACACGAGACATTGCTGTTGCCTTAGATGGTTCATGGCAGAAAAGAGGATACCAGTCCCTCAATGGTATTGTTACAGCTACGAGTGTTGATACTGGAAAAGTTATTGACTTTGAAGTGTTTTCGAAACATTGGCAGTGCAAAATTGCATTTAATTCTGTTCATGAGCCATCATGTATTGCCAAATATAGTGGAACAAGTGGAGGCATGGAAGTGAAAGGTGTAACGGCGATATTTGAAAGATCCGAAGCTCATTATGGTATTCGTTACACAAAATATTTGGGCGATGGAGATTCAAGAGGTTTTTCATCAATACTTGCCCTGAATCATTATGACACTCAAGTGGAAAAATTAGAGTGCGTTGGGCATATCCAAAAGCGTATGGGTACCCGTCTTTTGAATCTCAAAAGAAAGAACAGGAAAAAAATTAAGTGATGGAAGAAGCCTAAGTGGACGCAACCGACTCTCCGACATTTTAATTTCAAAAATTCAGAGGTATTATGGTATGGCCATTAGAAACAATATCAATGATTTACACAACATGAAAACTGCTGTTTGGGCTGTTTATTTCCATCTTTTGTCTACAAATGAGAGCCCTGAACATGGAGTGTGTCCCTCGGGTACAAATTCATGGTGCAAGTTTCAGAAAGCAAAAGCTGAATTTAACGAAAAGCATTATGACAATAAAAAACATACCCATGTGCCATCTTCCCTCATGAATGAAATTAAGCCAATTTTTAGAGATTTAGCTGACCCTAGGTTATTAAAAAAAATGTCTACTTGGAAAGACTCAAAACCCCAATGAGTCAGTTAATACCATATGGTCAGTCATTCCAAAATCTACGTTTGTGGAGTTAAAAACTCTAAAATTAGGGGTAAATATGGCAATTGCACAATTCAATATGGGCCATGTAGCCAAATTAATCATTTTAAAACATTGTGGTATTGAACCAGGTTTTAATAGTGTGTCATGCTTTAAAAAATTAGATGCACGTAGGATTCGTGTAGCCCAACGAAAGCATCTTGAGATATAAAAAAGGCTAAAATTGCTAAAAATAATGAAAAAAAAAGAAAATTAGAAGAGTCTTTTGTAGAAGCAGAGGGCAAAGAAAATGTTTCATATTTTTTCTGGAAAGTATTAAAAAAAGTAAATCGTCAAAAATTACAAATTTTTACTTTAAAGCCTGTTTTCTCAAAATGCAATATTTTTCCCTTTATGTACCTTTTCCTCAGAAACTAATTAATGTAGGGTCCTCAAATTTTTAGTAAGTATATTTTCAACATGTTTACACATTTTAATGGAGGGGATAAGAAATATCTAGCAAACTTTTTTAGATAACGCCTTTTTAAACAAAATTTTAGGGGGGGGGATTTGACATTTTTTAAAAAATTCATAATTATTTTACTTTTTATTAAAAAAAAAACCCTCCATTAAAGTCTTTTTGATAGTACATATAACCTACTGTAAAAATTTCATCAATGAGAAGCAAGTAGTTTCTGAGAAAAAGGTACATAAACTTACGCAATTTTAACATAGGCTCCTATGGAAGTGCCGGACCCACTTAAAGAATTCAGATTTCGATCAGGGAAAATCATTCAATTCTTAACCAATTCATGTAGAAACATAAATCGAACATAATTTAAAACACTTCAAACTATCACTTTATCGTCTTCATTCTTTTCTTATCTTCAATAACTTATCCTTTACTCACATCATCTACTTAGCATCTTTTCAAGCTAATCAAGATCACCGTATTTTCAAGGTTCTCTAATCTTTTGATTCATTTCCCCCCTTAAAAATAGTGTCACATATCTTAGCTTCAAGATAGAAAAGGATATATAAGCCCCTTCGATGGTAATTGCAACGTGTTACCACATCACAGAAAACTAGACATCATGTGCGATAAAAATGACTAAACTCCTTGATCTATACTTTTTCATATATATATATCTTAAAAATAAAATAGAACTCAGTCAGAATACTTATTCGCTTTTCACTATAACCACCAAACACGAAAATATTTTGACATGTCCCAGGGCTGATGGACTAATTACAGCCAGTCCTGATGTTCTGGCTACATCGCTGCAGGTTTTAAAACATTAGAGAAAATTTCGATTTTAAAGTATTTTTTAAAACATTTAGAGTACTCACTTATTTTTAGCAAATGCAAATGTATCCAAAAAAAATTTAATATTTCTTTTGTATAGAAAACAATTGTTGCGAGATCATACACAGAGATTAATTTACTTTTTGTACATACAAAAAAAATTATACCAGCCCTCATAAATATGCATGAAATTATTAAAACTTGCGAATTTGCTTTTATAAATGCAAGTTCCTCAATTATTTTTAAAAAATACAGAGTCGCAGCTTCATTCACTCATTGGATGAGCACAAACCAAACAAAATTAAATATATAATTTTTTTAAAAATTTTGTGGCATTTATATTTTCCCCGTCCGCCATTTATTTACCTTCAAATTCTAAAAAAAAAAAGGGCTTCCTATCTGTGCCATTGGCCATTTTCCTTCAATACTCTAATAAAAAAAAATTAATACAGCAAGATTTTCCAAATATATATTTTTATTTCTATATAAAACGAATATAATTTCTTGATATACCACTAAACTAGAGGAGGAAATGAAATATGACTTAACTTGAAAACAATAAAACAGAGAATACAAAAGTGAACAATTTATGTGTCATAAAGATTACATACACAGGTTCAATGTTTTTACCTCAATTATCATAATTTTTTTTTAATAATCTGTTTTATAATACTATGGAACATGTAAAAAATTAAATGAAACATGCTTTTTTTTCAAACTGATATGAATAGAGAAGCAAATAATGAAATTTAACCAATTCACAAAAGTAAAAATTTCAGAATTTGTGTAAATATGTTTAAAAAAGGGATTTAAAAAAAAAAATAATTCTTCAAGTTCACAATTTACTAACATAAAAAAAAACAAGAAAATAAATTTTGTTTCCGGGATAATAATCTTTGATCTATTCAAAAATAAAAGATCATTAATCATTTTATTGTGGTTTTGAATTGCATCGATGAAAGAAATATAGTATTTATTTTTTATCACGTAGAAAGAAATCCTTAGGTGTATACCTTTAGAAATGCATCAACCGCAGAATTTTTTTGAAACTAAAAACACAAATAATGTTCTACAAACACTATTTTTAATAATACTATTTGAAAACAATTTTTCAAAATATAGTTTCAATTATTTAATTTGATATAATTATTCGAAAAAGATTTTAAATATTTCTATTTAAAAATATTCCTTTCAAAAAAATAAAGTCATACATCCGACGGCAACATTGTTTAAAATCGTCTGCATTATTCGAAATTCCTCTAGCGAAACTGCGATTGCGTCACCACTCACATGACCATTTTTCTACCACGTGTTTATCATTAAAACATTCGGCATTCTTTTGCTTTTATAATAATTCGCATCATTCGGAACGTACAAGGAAACAAACGTATCAGGAAGAAAACAAAATGTGACTCTTAGCACTAAATTGCAGTCATGTGTTCGAATCGAATTCGAAATTGTGTTCCTGTTGATGGGGTGATAATACCATAAAAAAAAGTCAGTTACATTCACTTTAAAATTAATTCATGTAACAGTAGGTAAAAATGACAGGGCACAAGATCTAGCACGAGGTTTATGTCAGTTTCTCATCAAATTACAAATCACTATTGAATTAAATATTTATTTTTTTTAAAAATTATTTACCATACAAATCAACAAATTTTTATATAACCAGGCCTGAGAATCTCTATATTATGACTTTTAATGAATTATAGATTGAAGATATGATTTGTTAGCAATTTTTGCTATTAAATTATGTGTTTAAAATGTAATTTACTTTTTGAAAATAATTTTTTTTTTAAAAAATGCCTTTCAAACAATATAGAAAGAATATACATAAAATTTTCTTGAACACTCAGATCTATTACAATGAGAATTTGATGATTTAAAGTAGAAGTAGCATCATTATTTTATAACACGGTAATAAAACGCATTTCCACTTCCGGACCATTTTAAGGCCCCAATATCTGTCATCTTTCTTTCCTCATCTTCCCCAACACATACAAAAAAGAAAAAAAATCACTACATCATGCAACTACTGACGTCACTTTTAAAACTTTTTTTTTACTCTTTTCATTCTTTTAAAATCGAAACTTACCAAGATTTTAAATTCTTATATGAAGCAGTTCTTCATAGTTATAAAGCTTTGATTGTAAAGCAAATACTATTAATGACACTGGTTCATTATTAAAAATTTCGGTTTCCTAAAAAATGATATTAGTCATCCATAAACCAACTGCGAGTTACAACAGCATTAAATCATCTTGCTATTGAATCTATTATTTTAATTCCCATCAAATATATTTGAATAACTTCAAAAAAAAAAATTTCTTTCAAACTATTACACTACTTTACTATAGAGGGGAAGAAACAGGAAAATGTGTTTATTATTAGGTTATTTATTGAACACTTCCAGCTGTCTATTATCACAACCTTATGGGTTACTAGATTTGAATGCCAAAATATGGTGCTGCTACCTTAAAAATCAAAAATAGAACAAACGTAACATATGAATACACAGGTATTCTCTGTCTAACAGTGTTCTTAATTTTGTGCAGAGTTTGGAATTAATAACTGCCCCCAGTACAGTATCTTTACTTAAAGCAAAGATAAATTAAATAAGTCACTATAGCACACTCAAAACTTTGAATTACGTTCAGATGACAAGATTGATGTCTGATGTCCCGCTCTACGAGTCTAATGTGAGGACTGAATTCCAATAGAAAATTCATGAAGACATCATAACAAAATATCAGATATCATAAGCTCCACATTATAATGCTTCCCAAAAGGCAATACATTAACAAATTTTAATGAGTAAATCTCGCACATTTTTCAAAAAATACCCTTTTTTTTGTGTTCTTTTTTTTAATTCATTAAATCTTTCGAACATGACAAAAAATTTAGTGCAACATACTTTTCTAAAATCCTATTACAAGGCAAGTTTGTACATTAATTTTCACTTCTTTATAGAATTTTCAAACACTAACAGAAGATGTACAAAACTTAAAAATTACTGGACTACAGCAATAAATCACACTAAAAAGTAAATTTCGATAAATTCATAACTATAGTTCTCAGAACTCATTTCTATCGATTATTGAATATCCGAAATATTTTCGCTGGGAATTGAAAAAAAAAGTTTTGTAAGATTTTAAAATAATCATCATTCAAAATGACAAAATTCTACGCTTTACCAATCTATTAAAATCAATTTAGTGCCAAAAAAAAAACTATCTCAATGAAGTTAAAAAACTGCGATTTGCACTATTATTTTTATTAAGACAATTTTACTTATTAATTGTAACAATTTACAAATATAACTATCTAATTATTGATTATAATTTCAAATCTTCTATTCTCATCAGAGTACATACCTTTCACAACTAATTTTTTTTATGTGTAATGAAATATATAAATCAACCATATATTTCTAATGATAAATAATAGATAAAACAAAAAGAATTTAAAGACTGGTGCACATAACTGAAAAAATAATATTGAATTCATAGCATTGCTTGCATAACGTACACTTTAAACCTTGCAAGACAAATAAACAGATGAAAACTCTTGTCCACAGGATAACTAATTTGTAATGTCTTGAATTTTAAATGTAAGCAAAAAGTTTTTAAACTCCTTATCATTACAAAATTCTTGAAAAACACCCACTTAACACAATATTTTATTACTACATTTGAATTTTTAATAATCTTGAGAAAAGTCATTCAATGCATTGTAATTATTTGTGTCTAAGTTAATGAGAATTGAACAGATTTACTACATAAATTGATCCTTTCATTACTTTATAAATTAAAATATTGTACACATCAAGACTTTTAATATAAAAAAAAAGTTGCTAACATTCAAAAGAAAATATATCATTATTATTATTTATTGAGGAAGTGTTTTAAGTAGTTTTTCACTTTCCACTTGTTTGTTCTAAAATTATATGCACATGCTTTAATGCTTCAGGAAAAATTATTGTATAGACATGCAAATTTTCCTAATTTTTTAAACTTAAAATAATTCAAGTTTTACTTTATCACATTCATAGTATATCTTTCTATGAAATGGCAAATTCTGAGTTTAATATTAACATAAAATATATACACAACATATTATGATAATTTATTTTTAAAAAATGACTTTCCTTCAAAATAAAATAATGATGGGGGAATGTTTAAAACTGAAACAAAAGTTTTTAAAACTTACTCTAAATTAATATTATTCTCGGGTGATTTCGAAACTACAGTTTAACGAAAACTTTAAATTAAAACAAGAAATTCTTTATATAATATATTATCTCCAGGATATGTCTTAAACTTTACACTCATTTGTTTGAATAATTTTAAAAATAATTGCATGATTCATTTCAATAACTTCTCAACAAACAATACATTCAAAAATAAAATATTTTCCCCCCATTGAAGAGTTTATGCCCCAATAGACGGAAATCAAAACAACACATATGCTGCAAAGAATATAGCAATGTATTATGTTTCCAAGCAACCAGAAAAAATTCTTCACACGAAATTAATGAGATATGGGTAAGCATATTTTAAAATTATACAAATTTTCATTATAAATTCAAAAATTCATTTTCCATATTAGGCTTAACTGAAAATGTAAACATAGCGGACGTAGTAAATTCGTTCATTGATGACGTAACTTACTACATGGCCAAGGAGTCATTCACATAAAAATATTTGTTAAATAAATTTATTCTTGGAAAAATTAAGTGAACGTTAATTGAAGCTTACCTTTTCGATTCCGAACGTTGTTCTTCTGAACGAATATTTGAAGAAAATCTTTTCTGAATACTAAACAGACGCGACAAGAAAGGCGCCATTTTCAATGTTTGTTGACGTCATGTGACAACAACAAACCAATGGAAATTCCAGAAACGTCACACATGCCTTTTTAAAAAGAAAACTGATATTTTACTCCTCTTCTCCATCATTGCCCCAGATCTAACCGTTCCCACGCAGTGAACAGAATTAAATTAAATTGGTCTGTTTTTATTTGGATTCATTATAATGGATTTTAAAAGTCAAGCATATAGAAAAATTTATGTGACTACCCACGGAAGAGACAAAAAAATTTTAATGTTCGTTTCCAAAACCGTAAATTTAGCTTAAATTTTTCTATAAAAAATACAAATTTATTGTTATTTGTTTTTGCAAACGTTAAAATAGTTCACTAAAGAAGTTCTTTATGCATTTTTCCATTTATTCATTTATCGTTTGTACATAACAAGTCTTTGAAACAAATCTCCTGACTGACAGTTCATCTTTTCTGTGGCCCTAAATGAATCATATAAAAAAATTTATAAAAAGCCTAATTGTTAAAAAAAATTTACGTAATCGTTTTATATGATCAGTAATTATTTTAATATCGTCAAAACTACAAAAGTCACTGTCAAAAGTAGACATGATCAATTCCTGGAGAAAATTTATGAATATATATGTCCTCTTCAGGACTTTACTTAAAACAATGCTTACGCAATTTGAATTTTATACTGATTAATGTTGCTCCTTCTGAGTAATTAATCTTGAATAAAAGAATTAAAGATTGATAGAGAAGAAGAGGCTTTCAAACAACTTTTCTATGGAATTCGGCCCATATTTTCAATATGTTCTCATGCCATTAGTCTCTAAGGTAAAACGCAAAAATCAAGATTTTCCAAGAGAAATAAGAGATTTCTTCTGCGATAAGTTGTAAGTTGATAACTCTGAAGATGAGTTTATACAAAAATGTTGTTCCGTTTAATCGTTCTCATATAAAAGAATTATTTCTTGATTTTTCAATTCATAAATTAATCGAATGTTTCTTCGGAAATTTGTACACATGCAACACATTTTTTTCCCTTTTCATTCAAAATATATGCACAATGCAAAATTCTTCTACTGAGGTACGTAACAACTTTTTATCTTCTTCAAATCAATGGTTCTTAACCTATGTAACAATGAAATGGATTCTTTTTTTATACGATAGCTTGGTCTAAGTATAATTATTCATAAATTTACATCTCTTTGAATCATGCAATAGGTAAATTTCTGAGATTACAATTATTTTTGGAACAAATAATTGAAAGGGCAGTACATATTTGCAGAAAGTATGATACATTTGAAGGAACTGATACGAGAAATACTGTTTTAGATCCAACACATATATTATATCTTTCTGATCCATAATTATAGGCTAACAAAATTAATTTTTTATAGAATTTTCAGCAGCAAAATTCGTATTTATTATCGAATCTTTTTTTTAAAATTTTTCTTAAATGCGTTGCGTAACCATCAGCAGTTTATTAGAGTTCTACAGAAGTTTTCAGCTTTTTCTCTACCTCTGACTGTTATCTTATATACCTCCACATTGTCTATCTCTTTATACATTCTAAGCAAGTGTTACGTGGAAAGAATTTCTATCTTTTAGAATGTCTTTAAAAAGGATCAGTTTCTTAGCTCTTTTTTTATTACAATATTGAATTTTGGGAATAACGATGAAAAATTTGAATCAAATTAATTATCATGGATTACATTCAAAAAGATTAACTCTAAAAAAACATAATTTTGAAGTATATCGCCCGCAAAAGCACACTATTCTCAAGAATGCTGAACAAAATTTTCATAAAATAAATTGATCAACGGGTTAAATCTAATGACTTTGATAAACCAGGTATTTTTCTCACTAATAGAGAATAGAATTGGTGATATATGAACAAATATGTCTGTTAGCATTCACTAATACACAACACATATTTAATAAATTTAAATTAAGTCAAGAAGCCTCCCCCATTTTTTGTAAAGAATATTACTAGTATTGATACTCAAACTGTTACAATGGAATTCTTCTTGTAAATTGCGTTTATTTTTGGCCAAGTTAATAAACAAAGTCTACCAATTCACAACATTCGTATCTTAACACTCACAGATAAAGCGAAAAGTGTTGATAAATAGTTTGAAAGCGATAACATGTTTGAAATCTTCACCTTAAATTGATCGAAGGATGAAATCTATCCTGATTTCAAAGTCAAACAAAAACTGTGGTTCTTAAGCTGGAAAGTCAACAGCCAAAATATATATAATGGAGGATGAGTTGTGTAACGCACATAACCCTCTGTCGAGCTCTTATCTCCAATTTTTGCTTCCTGAAACGTCAGTGATACACAGTAATTTAAAGAAAAGTTGAAGTTAAAATACATGAGGATGAAAATTAATGATTGTATCAAATTGAAAAGAGTTAATAGAAAAACTTTAAAATACACTGGTGGCCACCGTAAATGCAACACCAAGAAAGACAAGAGATAGCACAACAAAATTTATTTTGTAGATAACATGTTGACCAAGTATCAAATGATTAAATTTATAGACTTCTGTGAAGTAGCCAGAGTAGCCGCCATTGTTGGAGATCACCGCTGCCACACGCCTCGACATTGATTCAAAGAGACTTTGGATGTGTTCTTGGGGTACAACAGACCAAGCAGCTTCCACACGTTGCAAAGTTGATCTGGTGTGGCAGCTGGGGGTGTAATCTGGGTCAATCTTCGAGCAACCATAAACCACATGTTTTCTATGGGTGAAAGATCCGGAGAGCGAGCCGACCAGGGAAGCAATTCAATCTGGTGATTGACGAAGAACTTTTGGACAATGTGTGCCACGTGTGGTCGCGCATTATCCTGTTGAAATATGGCTGTGGCCAAGCCCTGAAGGTAAGAAAGGACAACTGGCTCCAACACCAAGGAAATGTAGCGCTGGCTGTTTAAAGTACAGGCAATGCGTACTAGAGGAGTGCGAGAGTGACATCCAATACCGCCCCATACCATAATACCCGGTGCAGGACCAGTGTGGCGGTGCATAACGCAGCTGTTCAGCATACTCTCTCTACGGTGTCTCCAGACTCGAATCCGACCATCGTGGTGTTGCAGACAGATGCGTGACTCGTCAGTAAAGACAACTTCATTCCATTCTGCCACCCACATCCTTCTTTCATCGCGGATGGACCACTCTGCTGTAAACGGCGTCGAATGGTACGCGCAGACACTGAATGATGCGTTACAGACTCAATGTGCTATGGTTCGTGATGTGATTGAGCGATCCGTCACTGCTATGAGCACAATTTGCTTGTCCTCACGTGAAGTGGTGCACTGAGGTGGATGCGATCGACCACGTCGGTCCGTCGTACCCTCCTGCATCCAACGATCACATATCCGCTTTACAGTCGTTTAGTTTCATCCAACACGACTACCGATTTCCCTGAAAGATAATCCACAATCTCGGTAGGCCACTATCCTTCCTCTGTCGAACTCGGATACTTGATGAAAAGCTGATCGCTGTTTTCTACGAGACATAACTGATCGTTTTTTGAAAAAATCACAAGAAAAACACAATTGCCGAAATCTCCAAGCCTTAAATAGCGCTTTGAGGTGGCGCCACAGGCGTGCGTGATGTGTGTCTGCGCTGAAATTCTAAACATTTGCATATCTCATCTCCGCTAATGCATGTTGTAAATTTCATGATATTTGCGTGCTTCCTTCAGGGTGTTGCATTTACGGTGGCCAGTAGTGTATGTATATATATATAAGGATAATTAAATTAGATCTAAAACTAAATCCCGATATCACTTTTAACTTTTATTTTCCGTTACATCTTCTAGTTTAAAATTCATTATCCACTTTTTGTTGAAGAATATATGGCCCTAAACAGAACTTTTATCCCCGACCATTTATTTTTATTACCTCGTATGTCAGGCTTATTTTTCAAATATATCTCTTCAATATATATATAAGAAGTATACTTGAGAAACATCTGGCTATAAGTGGTCCAAAACTCTTATGCAAAACGCATGTTCGTTTCTCTCATAGCAAGCAGACGCCGAAACGTTTTCGTTGAATAAAAACTGTTTTTACCAAATGACTTGATGTTACTCGGAAACACGACATATATATATTTAATGTTTGGAGAAAAAAGTTAGAGTTAGAGAGTGGCCAACAGATCAAAAAAGTCAAACTGAGGACTTGAATTTGGAACAAAATCAGTTGGAAAAATAAAAACTTAACTGGATGTTTAGTGGTCTATGAAAACGTAAATTAGGAGTGTAGTTTTCTTTTTGTTTTAGATGGGTAGCTAGAATTATATATATTTTTTTCATTTAGAATTTAACAGCCAATTTTCGAAAAATATGTCTTATTGTAGGTATGCTGTTTTGTTGCGAGATCAAAATGCAGCCAAAATATATTCGTGCCAAACATGTGATGAATCATTCTAACACATAATTGCAACTCTTATTCAGAAAAATATTATACACTACATTACATGGGAGCTATTACTTTTAATTAGAGCCACTTACCAATAAATTACTCAATCTCTGCCATAAGATAATTAATTTAATAAGAAATAAGTTCATTATAATATTTAGACAATCTTCAAAATAGTTCTCAAATTGACATGCTTACCCCTCAGGATTTTTTTTTACGTGAGCGAGATATATCTTTCGGATTTACATTAGAATATTAGTTCTTACAATTTAGATATAAACTCTGTATCTCTGTTCAAATTAAGATGATTTATATCTTAAAAATCATTTTAATCTTGAATATAATCTCGGAAAGTTATTTTCTTTCGTAATAAAAGACAGTATCGGTTGCAAAGAAATATTCATGTCCATAGTTGATATTACAGTAAATATTTAAGAAAGTTCTCACAAGAATTCTTTATAAACTAATAGTTAAAAGGATCACCACAGATGTGACCTTTTTATATAAAATAGAAAAAATATCTGAAAACATTATGGACCTATCACAAAAAACATTATGACCAAAAGATTAACTGAAAAAAAGTTCTACAATCACTGTTAGATCAGAATCTTAAACCAGTTGGTATATATAAAAATTCTGTGACAGTATTTCCTGTTATTAAATGTTAAGTAAAATATCTTGAAATTTTCACAATGGAGTCATTTATTTTTAAGAATTTGTTAAACATTAAGAATTTTGGGTTTTACATATTTTAAAGTATATCAGCAGTACATGATCATTCCACTTGAACTAAGCAGAAAAATTACTTATTCAAAAAAAATAAAGCTTTTGACAACAAACTATTATGTGTGGTAAGAACTTGTGTGAACATATCTCAGATATTTCATTGGCCAAACTTAATAAAAAACTATCTCCAATATCAGATTACGTTCAATCCGGATAGAGTGCAAACAAAGGAGCAATCTCAACCCGTTTTAATCTGCATTATGCAGTTTAATTATTTAACTATTCATATTTATATTAAATATATCCTTGTGATTTATAGTAGAGACTATTCTCATTGTCATTTTCTCTCCAGTTTTCTGTAACACCTAATGTGAACAATTTATGATGAAAAAGAAAAGCATATTGTAATTTTCCACCCCTAAGTAATTTATAAATATGTTCCATTTAGAAGAGTTGTGATGAGGTATTTCTTTTAAAAGGAATGTATGCAAATATTGATCAAATTTTCTATTTAAAGTAATCAAAAACATGATTTTTTCCCCTTCTGATTTTCTAATGAAAATATCAATTTTCCATTTGATGGTTCTTAATCGTCTTTTCTCTTTTTGTATTATTAAATTTTTAATAAAAATTTGAATAAAGCATAATAAACTATTTTGCCTTTTTCTAGCCAAAAGCAAGAAGTTTGCTTAGAGATTTGCAATTAGTATTCAAGACACTCAGTTAAGTCTTTTATATATCAACGGGCTCAACTCATGATGGTCCTATGATAAAGACAAACCTGTTTTCCATTGAATTCAAAACAGACATTAAACTAATTGTACTTGAAGTTCTGTTTTTAAAATATTGATAAAATTTCAAATTTCATAATTGGTTAAAAATGTTACAAATTTTTTTTCCAAAAAGATTTTAATTAAAAAAAACCTTATTTTATGCATGTACATTAAAATAAAATGCATTTTGTATACCTATGTGCATTATTGTTGACAAATAAGTACTTTTTAAGAGAAAGTTTCTTCACAGAGCAAAAGTTGGCAACAATGAAGAGCATGAACTGATTGGCTGCAAACAAATTATTGCTTTTATTGTACGATTATGATGTCACATGAATTTAAGCCCATTGTATGATGCGATACTATAATAAGCAATTATGTAGCATCAAAAACAATTCCCTCCCCAAAATTTTTAGTTTTATATATGGGAATCAGTAACATTTATTGCTAATATAATTGTTTAGTAATGGATAACAAATGAACAAAAATTCTTGAAAAGCATCACAATTTATTTGCTAATATTTTACAGATCAGCTTATATTCATTTTTACGGAGTAACACTGCTGCATTCCTTTAGCATAACGAAAAACCATTTCATCTATACTCTAAACTTAATGGGCACAAGAAATTAAAATGTGCATCAGTAAGGGTTATCAGAAAATGTCTATGAGCAGCAACAAACATGAAGACAAGATTGATAAATTGTCTGAATATACACAAAAGCATAAATAAAAAAAAAAAATCTTTAAACCAAAACTGTTTATAAAATATATTACAACATGTTCATTTGGTGAAAAGTATTAAATAACATGTATAATCTAATGAATAATAAAATACAAACTTGCTTTGGAATTTATAAAGCATGGATTGACTTTCCCTATTTAGAGAGGATTGTATTCAAATCAAAAGATATATATGCATTTCAATGAGAAACCTCTTTGCATTTTCATATAAGCATATAATACATTTTTCAAATCATTCTCAATAATCCAAGTTAACTTATCTGGGTTTTATAAAAAAAAAAATTGATAATATTTTACCTAAGCAGTTTTTACTTTTTAATTAAAAAAAGAAAATTTTCAAAAAAAAAGGTAGCTTTTTAAGACTTGTATGAAAAATTATCTTTAGTACAGACTCATAAACATTCTTCTGTTTGATATTCCAACCTTCAATTTTTTCGAGAAAATGCAAAGAAGTTTCATAGAACTATACAATATCCTCCAAATGAAATGTTTTATATTCCACACTTAAGAATGTACATATTTAAAAATACAAAGAAAAAAAGACATTGTAAACAATTTTAAACTGCATCAACCAGCAATGCCTACATATTAAAAAACAAAATTGATAGATATATTTAACTTATTTTGCAACATGAATTGATAATATAAAAATGTAGAGTGTGAAGTAAAACTCCACATATACTCAACTCATTATGTGGAGTGCAAAATGAAAATCTCTGTATATGAACACACTGTTTTTTCAGTGAGGAAAATCAGTATCATATAGTTAACATTTAAAATGAATAACAACATTTGCATCATTAAAGAAATGTACTAACATAAATTTCTGGTCCATATATATAACTAAATTTTGAATGATTTTTTAGGCTTTAAAAAATATGAGACAGTTTTCCTTGGTTGTTTTTACTGTGTATAATTTTATTATGTATTTTACACATGCCAATTGAAATATTTTTTTTCCAATTTTATTATAATTTGATAAGTTTTTAAAACACAAGCTTCCTTCCCAATCAATTATTTTAACAAGCCAATACTGTCTTTTAGTAGAACTTTTGCATTAATTTAAAAACAATTAAGAGAAAGCTGTGTTACATACAGAATGTCATACATATATTTTGCCCACTGTCTCAGTATTTACATTTTACTTTTATATTTACCATTAAAAGATAAAACTATATAAACTGAATATTTGCAAAATGGAGAAATATGAAGTTTCAACACATCAAGTAAACCAAAATTTAGTTTGTAATAAAACATCCTAATAAAGCATTCACTATATAAAATTAAAAAAATGACTATATTATTTTAAACATTGTAACAGTTAACAATTAATTGTCAATTTATAATTAGCAATGGAAATATTCAATAAAATATCGCCCAAGAATATTTTTAACACAGTATACACATTGAACAAATATTAATTTTTAAAACATGTCAACAAAGTTTGAAATTATTTTTTAAATACCAAAATGCACTATTATTTAAAGTTTCAACTGTGAATTTTGATATTCATTACTTTTTAAGAATGAGTTTATAAAAAAAGTTACACTACAATTTGATAAAAATATTTCTGTAATATTAACAAAATATAAACTTATGCAAATTAGAAGTAAATAATAAACACAACCCATAATATCCAAAGATTTAAAAATCCTTTCAGTAAAAGTTCGTGTTATCACAATTTTATGCAAAGAGAATTTCATGCCATATTTGAGAAAACTGATACTATTAACTTCAACAATATTGTCAGAGTCATGAGTGAAAATTATAACTTGCCTCATAGCTATCATAGTTTTAAAAGCAAAACCTTGTCATTAAAATAAAAAAATATGTTTAGTTTAAATGTTTTTTGAAGGTAACTTTCATTTCAATACCTTACTTTCACAAAAAATTTCAAAAAAACAAATTTTAAAAATTTTACAGTAAAAATTGAACACAAAATTCTAAGTTATTTAAAACTGGGAAGTAGAAAACCTCTATAGGCCATGACCGGCAAATTTTTTTTAACTGCATACGAAAATTATAAATTTTATCAATATATTTTTTTTGAAACTCATCAATGTGACCTCGCATTAAAAAATGGCCTTAACACAATTTTTACTTCTCTTTGCTGGTGTACAACTAATTCACAACAAAAGAAAGTGTTTTAAGAGATGCAGTTAATATCTTGATAGAATATAGAAGCACTCATTAGCAAAGCATTTTATAATTTATATCCAAAAAAACATAAGTTAAAAAGAGTTCATGAAGAAATCTAGTATCAATTTAACATCGACAAAAAGAAACATTTATCTCAAGCAACCACTGAAGAATTAAAGAAATTTTGTGAATGGAAAGTTTTTTTCCCCTCTACATTTACAGTCATCTGGACGGAAATTATTGTTTACATGAACGTCTAACATTTTTCTCTTACTTCTTATAACACACTACAAATTATACCTCATTAATGGTTTAAAACAAAATGTACAAGACTAATTGTAACAGTCAATAGCAATATTCTCACTGCAGATTTTTTTAATGAGTTTACTAACAGGTATAAAGCATATCAAGAGTTTTAAAGTTAATTGGACACTATAAATACACCAAGAGAAAAGGAGAGGTGGATTAAATTTCATAAAAAAATAATTTAACAAAAAATATGTTTCTCAATACCATTTTGAATATAATTTAATAGAGCACTTGGAGTATCAAGTGACAATTTACAATTATAACTAATCTCAATATGGCAATTTTTTTTTAAAAGATATGACTGTGCTAGGAAATGGAAAGTTGTAAATATTTTCTTTTTTACATTAGCGTACAGGGTTGTCTTTATCTTTGTCTTTTGAGGCTAATTTCTCTATCAATTCCTGTAATGGTGCAAGCTCCCTTTTATCAATCAAACTGAATTCCTGGACAAAAAATATAAAATGCTTGAAACTGGTGTTAAGATGTGCTTCTTCGCCCAGCTGCACAATTTCTGAGAAATGCTGATGATAGATGTGTGCATAGACCCTAAAGAGGCGTTTCAGGATAGTCTTTGCAATGGACAAGAAATTCTTCGGAAAAGGTACACCTGAAAAAAACAACATTGTTTTGATGTAAAAACAAATCTTTATCTAAACACCAATATCTTGCTTGATAGTTTGACAATTTTATATAAAGTGCATCGGATTTCTTAAGGCATATAATGGTTTCTGTTTACAAAGAATTTACATCTTAGTTGGAAGAACAAAGAGAGTGTAAATAGATTTAAAAAATGTGACTTTTAAAATAAACTTTTGAAATAGATAAAGATTAAACAAATTTTAGATTTTTGTGAAAGCTGCTCATTTTGAGAGCTTGCAGCTAACTTTCATGATTAAAAAAAAAATCCAAAAATGAAACATCCAAACAAGGATTTTCTATCTGGAAAAAATTGCACAGAAGTTAAAGAAAGGACTTTAAAACAAAAACAGTAATCACCTATATATTTACATTTTAGCAAATATTTTTGATAGAAAACCTTTAATCAAATTCAGTTTAAACCAAGGATGCACAACCTACAGCCTTCGGTCCAATTTTGGCCTGCGAATGTCTATTATAAAAGAAAAGTAATCTAAAATGGAATGACTTTTGTTAATTAAATAGGGAAAACCGCATACAAAACCCGTATTACAGCAAATAATTGTTTTACAGTAGTTAATTAAGTTTTTTTTTCAATTTATTACACGGCTTTTCAATATGTTTCCTTCATGGCTATCTACAAGTAAAAGTTTTTGTATAAGAGAAGCTCGCGGACGTGATCACCGGAAGCCATTATTTCTTTCATCGCATAGTCTGGATGCAGAGAAGGTCAAAGAACAAATGCATATTCCCGCACGCATACAGGAACAGTCTCGATTTGAAATCATGCTGAGCCAATCAAAAGTACCTATCGTTTTTCTTCATGGTGAGCGTTACCAATAATAACTTTAATTTTTACTTAGCTACAACGATAGCCAAGTCTCCAATTATACAGTGTTATCACTGTACTGAACTAAACAACCCCGTGGTTTTGCTAGTAGATGGGGAATGTTGAAACCGTTGTCACAGAACGGATCTGATATTCTTTTTTGATTTCACATTTTTAGTCTAGTGTCATTTATTTATAAAGCCATAAAATATTTTAGATAATGAGAGAGAAAAAAATGATTTTCAAAATTGGAAATTTCAAGTTGCATGGACAGATAAATACAGTAATATATATATTAGAATGATACTGTTACATGTTTAATATGTAGTTGCAAGATTGCTGTGGCAAAAGAGTATAACGTAAAGCAGCATTATGAAACAAAGCATAAACATTTTGCATCTATGAAAGGATATGAACGATCGCATAAAAACGAAAAACTCAAAAGAACTTTTAGTAGTGAAGCAATTTTTTTTTTCAAAAATGTACAGTTAACTTGAATTTATAAGTGGAAGTGAGCTTAGGTGTCGCTGAAATTATTGCTAAAGAAGGTCAACCATTCACAGATGGTAATTTTGTTAAAAAGTGTTTGTTAATTGCATCTGAAAAACTTTGTCCTGAAGCAAAAAAAGGGAATTTGAAAATATAAACTTAAATAGAATGACTATTCAAAGAATTGAACAGTTTGAATGAGGACATTGAAAATCAAGTAAAATCAGCCGCTTCAAACATTGTATATTTTTCTTTAGCTGTTGATGAATCTACAGATGGAACATCAATTGGCCAATTGCTTGTGTTTGTTCGTGCGCATGGAATTGATAAAAATTCTTGTGTTATGGGAGAACTTCTTGAAATGTTTCGCATGAATGGGCAAACAGCTGGAAGTGAACTTCTTTCCAGTTTGATACATTTGTGCGATGCAGCTTCCTTAAACATGAACAATTGTGTTAGCATTACCACAAATGGAGCAAAATCAATGATTGGCACGAAAATTTGAATGGTTATGCTGCTAAAAGAACGCCTTGCCCATTGTGGTGTAGAACTGTTGCAGATTCATTGCATTATTCATTAAAAGAATTTATGCGGTAAAGAATTAGGATTTGCAACCTTAATGCAGTGTGTATCTGAAGCAATTAACTTTATTCGTAGTAATGCCCTCAAACATAGGCAATTTAAAGAATTTAAAAAAAATTTTGATGATTAGCCCTCTGATATTTTTTACTGTACAAAAGTTAGATGGCTCAGCCGAGGAGTTGCCCTTAAGCATTTTATGGAGCTATCTGATGAAATTGTTACATTTCTAAGTGACTGTGGTAGAAATACTAGAAGGTTAAAAGAAGCAAGTTTCCGGTGTGATTTGGCTTTTCTCACAGACATAACAGGCCATTTTGAATGACTTAAACACAAAGTTACAAGGAAAGAATTCATTTTTCAAATGATAAATAACAAAGGCATTTAAACAAAAATTATGTTTATCTCAAAACTAGTTGAAAACTAAACATTTTGCACACTTTCCCTACTGCCAAAAAATGCAAGAAAAATTTCCACACATGAAGATGTAGTATGAGGAACAAGCTCAAATATTGAGCAATGCATTTGATGATCGGTTTTTAGATTTAAATAAGTGCTGAACAAAAATTGTGTGTGTGTGTGATGTCATTTCTCCATTTTCTGTTGATATAAATCTAGTGGATGAAAGTATGCAGTTACCCTTAATTGATTCACAGAATTCTGATGTTATCAAAAATCAATTCAAAGAAAGATAGTTTTTAGAATTTTATAAAAACGTACTCGAGGATTTTTCGTACTTAAAGCAAAATACAGCTGCATGTGCCACTTTCTTTGGCAGCACTTACATTTGGGAGCAAACTTTCTCAGTAATGAATTTAAACAAATCAAGAATAAGAAGTAGAATAGCAGATGAGAATTTTTTTCTTCTGTTCTACCTATTGCCACAACAAGTGGTTAAGCCCGACATAAAATCAATAACTTCAAATATTTAGTACCAGCATTCGCATTAAATTTTTAAAATACTAATTTACAGTACTAATTTATTTCAAAATTTAAACTGTGTTCTCTGTATAATTAGCAAAACTTTTATTCTGTTATATAAATTTAAGTTTGCCACCTTTTTAGCAGGAATTTGTTTTTTGTGAGCTAAAGTATTTTAATCATCCTGAAAGTGTTTGTGTTTCATCCATTTATCAACTGTATAATGTGTACATGACTAAAGTAAAGTAATAATTGTGATAAATGCGTATTGTCATAAAACAGTGTTTTCACGTTTATAACATATTTTCCATCGTGTAATACTTTGGCCCTTGATATGATCCTATTAAATTATTTGGCCCCTCATCCTAAAAAGGTTGTGCACCTCTGGTTTAAATGAATATTATTTATTATGAGTAATTAGTATTCCAAAATTTTCAACGAGTTCCAGAAGGTGTGTGTAGTAATATTGTTTCATTTTATGACAAAAAATAATTTTGAAAATGAAAAAGAGAGGCTAAAACAAAATATATTGATTGGACAAAAATCTAACACATTTGACAATTTAAAATAAAATCAACTAATTGGCTTACAATCATACAGTTTGAACCAAAATGCTTCCAACTATTAAAAATTTTGTTTCAGCATATAAATAAAAAAAAAGTTTCAAATTTTACCCATTACTGACAATATATCAAAAGCTGTATAAAGGAAAATTAATTATTAAGAATTTAATACATTTATTTCATAGACAAATACACCATACTTAATATGCACAACCAACTGCCATACTTCAAAGTGTGTGGCTCAACAAAAAAGAAAGAACCAAAAATATAATCATACATTAAAGCCATATCAAACATGATTATCATGGGTTATTTCAACGATACTCTTGTCTCTTTCCACACACTCTCATATTGTGCCTATAAACACACTTAGTCATATAAAAAGTTGAAATTTGCACCTGTAAGTTCAAATATCTTAACAAAATACAGCCTTATTTAACAAGCATGTGTAAAGCTTGTGCACACGCAAAATAGATACACTTAAAAAATATATCAGTTTTATAGAACTATGTAATGTCATAGACACATAATATCTAATTGTTGTGATGCATTTCTTGTTGATAGTCTTAAAACTAAAAGCAACTGTTTTTCAGATTAGTGGTTCATTTTCTTCAGGTGTACTGGGCAAGCCATTCTTCCTCTATTCAAAACAAAGCCACCATTTAAAAATTTGCAGCAGTAATCTAAAATGCAGTTCTAGATGGAGGTTTTTTTTAAATACTGAATATAAAACCTACTCCAACATTATTAAAACAAATATTTACTAAAATCAAGGTCAAGCATCACTACCCTATGAATTAAAATTGATACAATTTCTTTATTCACATGAAAATCAGTTTTCATCAAGGGAAACAATTTGATCCAAACCATGAAATCTTGCCATCTATTGATGCTATTTGCCACTTTTAAATATGTCAGGGACTTTTGGTTCTCCGTCTAAAATGAGATAGTTAAGTTAACATGACATACCTTGAAAGTTTTACACATCATTTCATTAAAAATTACTAAAGGATTACTTTTTTTACTACCATTTTTGATGACATATATAATCAAATAGTATTTGAAATTATTATAAATTGAAGGGGAAAAAAAAGAAATGCTATGAATTTATAATGCAAGACTAATTTTCTGGATCTCTTTTCCTCAAATTTTATTCAAACTATTAGAATTTTACGAGACATGCTCAATTCCAATCGAAATTTAACATTTTTATCCAATATTCAAGGGAAAAAATGTAAAAAGTTTTTCATATAAGCAAACTTTTTTTTTACAAACTGTAACAGTAGTTAACTATAAATAAAAATTAAATATATTTTACAAAAAGTTACTTAAAATTTAAATGAGAGAATCAAAACCTATTTTTTATAATTTCAGATAAAAAATTGAGGAAGTTAAATTTTGAATGATATGAAAGTATTTATAAATAATAAAAATTAAATACAGAATGTTAATTAAAAATGAATTGCAAAGATCAAAAAATTAATTTTTTTTATTGTTCTTACTGTTTCATAAAATTTTATGCAGTTAAAATAAAAACCTCGTTTTACTTTTATTCCCTCTGCTTTCATGAACAAATTAAAACACATAACAGCAGTAAAAATAATTCAATGAAATAAGATATTACAAAAATTTGTATAGGTTTACATCCCCCCTCTATTAAATTGGATTATATACAAAAACAAGAAAAAGTTAAAAATATGTAAAGTTTAATTTAAATTCATTATACATCACCGATAAATGGTTCTAAACTGTGAAATACACAAATTGTTGGAAAAAAAAATTAATGGAGACAATATGTTCATAAACTGTAAAAAATTTAGTTCTTTTAATCATTTCTATAAGGTGTAATCAAAAATTTTGATTTAAGAACTAGAATACAATACTTAAAAAGAAATGAAATTTTAATGAACATATATTTGCAACAATTAAACGTAACATTTACTGATAAAATATTTTTGTTAACAAAGGTCTTAAATACAAAGGTTTTTAAAGTGTAAAACACTTTAAAAAATACAATTTAATTAAAATTCCTTTTCAAGGTAAAAAGCAGTTAAAACCTTAGAATTTTTGTAAGGAAATATTGATGCATTTTGTATATAATTTTGATCTCTAATGGGTTAAAGGTTTTCTACTTAAATAGTATACTCTTCAAAATTAAAGTTCAGAAATAGTTATTCAACAAAACAATAAATATTTGGAAATGAGGATAAAGAATCTAAAGTTGATAACAGGAGGACAATATAAATTTAAAAAAATTCTTATTAATCAATCGTAATTTATTGATTGGAAATGGGGACATTCGAATAGGATAGAATATATTTTGACAAACCAAGACTCAAAAAATTATATTCATCTTTTTTGCACACTGAGAGAAACTAAAAATTTCAAAATCCTTACAAATTTTAACTATGTAGTTGTTTTTACTAATGCCACCTGATTGGCAAAGGCCAGATTAAGGTCCACAAAATTCACCAAGGCAAAGGGCTAAGTGATGCCATTAGCCATAGCTTTCAGCACCATACAGGTGACAGTACAATTTGGCTGGCTTCCACCCCAACTTTGAGGGAGAACACCCTGGGGTGGTCAGGGGCCTCCAACCTCTCTTCCCCTTTCACCAACCTCATGAGAGGATTTGTGGCTCGATGGCTTAGCTAATAAGTAAAATTTGACATAAAGTTCAAAGAAAATTCAATTTGTCGATCAAATTTCAGACAAATTATCTATTTTTAATTCTAAAACATACAGTAAATTATAATGTAAAAAAAAACTATGGTACAGTGATTAATTGCTAATTAATCTCATGATAAATGTTCAAAAATTTGTCAAATTCTATTTTAATTGATTTTTTATGAACGTACACACACAACCTTAATATCATTACAAAATGAATGTTAAACATCAGTCTTTATAGTTATTAATTTCTAAAGACATAGTTACGATAAGTTTCAAGGAAAAAATACACTTTTTTTAAGTAATCAGAACGAGTTTCTATCAATCAAAAGATGGTTGGTAAGTTTCAATAATAAGTGTAAAAAAATCTTTCATTCAGCAACTATTTTTGATTCTAATTTAAAGCTGTGCAAAAACTTTTGAGCAAAATTAATGTTTCATTTGATATGATTAAAAATGAAAAGTTACTTTATAAATTAAAAGTTTAAAAAAAAAAGTATAATAAATGGCATTTCCTTTACATAAGCAATTAGGAAATTATTTACAATCAAACACAAAGAGATTGAAAGTTTAAATATTGGCATAGCTTGAAACTTCTATTAATTAATACTTAAATATTTTACAGTTCTTAGAAGATAAATTTTTTTTTAAAAAAAAATTTATATTGCTAGACATGAAATTGTAATTTTTACAACCATTTCAGTGCAATATAAAATGAGTTTGATATTTAATTTTATTATACTATGAAAAACGAAATTTAAAAATTAGACAAGATATTTGATAAATTAAGCTACTATATCTAGAAAATAAGCGCATTTTTTTTAAAGCATCAAAGAGGTTCTCATGACATTTAAATATTGTAACATTACAGATGAAATCAAACACATGTGCAAATATTTCCTTGATTTGTTTTAATTTTAAATTCTCCATAAAGTACAAGAAGCATTATAAAAAGTTTTGGGGACATATTTTTTACTAATAACATTAAAAATTTTATTCAAAAAATGTTGATGAACAAGAGAATTCAATCTTAAAATTGTAATCAATTTCTCCAGTAATATAAAAAAGGAGCAAAACTACTTAAACATATTAAGTAACTCTTTACTGAACTGAACTCTGTGGCGCAACAGCCCACAAGGAACAAGGCCCACTTTGCCTATCTCAGCTTACATGACCTTAGGCACTGGGGTGCATGTGCAGATGTTTCGGTCAAGTGGTCAGTCTGATGCAAAACCCTTAGTGTTTAGTTCTCAAGCAAGCCTTGTACTCCTTTATTGACCTACTGGAGAGATGAAAGGCTGAGTTGACCTAGTCTAGCCTAGGATTTGAATCCCAAACCTGTGGTGTGGAAATACGATACACTACCACTCATACACTGGGCTTCAACTCATTACTATTAATTAAAATTAAGTAAAGATGCTCATATCAGCATCTGATACAAAATGAATTAAAACTATCTGAAATCTTTTGTTGTATATTTTTAGTGATTAAGGCGAAACAAATTTCATTACTTTATGCAAGATTTTAATCAATGTCAAACATCATTAAAAAAATGCAATTATTAAATAAAATATAGAATAATTAAAGATATATTTGTAAGTAATCCCATAATTGTCAAATGACAGAAGCTTGAGGGGAAAAAATATCACTATGAATCAAAAGTATAACATTACGTACAAATTATGCAGGAGAAATAGTTAAAAGTATATTTCAACTGCATAAAATTTCAATTAAATTTTTTCCATAAAAATGTTTTATTAAATTAAAATATAGCCATTTTAATACAAAATGATAATGCGAAAACTCCCCAAGTCCACAATTAATACTATAAAACTACTTTATTTTCCTCTTGAAAATCAAACATAATACTCATTAAAAAGCTTGTCCTATATATGTACAAAGTAATTTACTGTGGAATACTATAAAAAGAATAAATTTCGCATTAGCAAAATTTCATAAAGTGACAATCCATTATATTCTTAATAAGAATAAATAACTTTCAGCTTCCAACAAATATCTACAAAGTAGAGAACAAAATCAAATTAAGAAAACACATTTGAAAAGAATTATAAATACAAGAGTCATTTTTTCACATTAAGATTACTCTTTGCAATTTTTTTTCTCACTTTTATTTGTACAACATTATATTTTTAATATTCAAAATTATGGTTAGTCAAATTAGTAAAATCTATCAGAATTGTGAGTTCTCAAATCCATATAAATTAGAAATTAACATTTTAACATTCAAAACATAACTATACTTTAATAATGAATAACATCTCAATGGAAATGCAATTATTTTACATTACCTATTTTTGATGGAAATAAATTTTCATCATCTAACTGATCTTGAACCCATGTCATTAAATAGTCAATGTATTTTGGTGCAGAACATTTAATAGGTTTCTTCACTGTCTGACCATCTGCCCAGTGGTATTCATATTTAGGACCAGCTGACATCACAGCACAGCTTTCCTCTGTACAAAATTCTGTGATTGTGCCATACAGCATATTTATTTGATTGAAGAAATCAACAGCTGCAGAAAGATAATTATAATAATTAATATTTCATAAAAGGAGTTTCATATATTCTTAATGTTACCCGCTTTCTTGGTAAAAAGTTAAAATAATCAAATATGAAATACAGACTTATTATATTATTTTACGAATTAAAATGTGTGCATTTATACAAAAATCAAATGTAATGAAAGTTAATGTGACTTCTAAAGTTGCACTACCTTCAATTTATAATTAGAGAAGTCCAATCTAAAAATCTTAAAAGTAAAAATTGGATACTAATTTGATATTGGTATGCAATATGCCAAATTGCAATTAAAATTTTTCGCAATGTTAGGCGATAACAATACAATATAATAAAACCAATGAAAATATTACATTCTGTTACTTATGCCACCTGTCTAACGTAGTCAGATCGAGGCCCACGAAATTCATCATGGCAATGGGCTAGAGATACGCCTGTCGTTAGCCGAAGCTTTGAGCCCATGAAGGTTACAGTACGATTTTGCTTACGATAGATGGAGACACCATTCGGACCCACTGATTTAATGAGCATGTATTCCGTGTGCACTCGGCGGATATTTGGTGGCATCGGGCATCAAACCCAGGCCTTCTGCTCTGGTGTCCAATGCTCTAACCACGGCCCCTATATTATATAATTTTTGTGGTTGCTTGCCAGTGTACATATAAGACTATTATTTTTTTAATTGTTTATTGTTATTGGGACACAATTATATTAATATTAAATGATTAATTCGATTTAAAAAAAACTGCTAATTTTCATGTTGGACACTGTTGAAGTATTTGTTTTATTTTTAAAACTTCTTTCAGTGGAATAATGGATGCCTCTGAAATTATTGGAGGGTACTAGGATCTTTATAAAAGAACATGAAGACTACCAAGTGTTAAATTATTTCAGACCAAAAGGGTTTATCAAATTTACACTTTGTCAATTTTGTTTTCTATGGATTTTTTTCATTCTTAATTAAGATTTTACTGATTTTGTAAGTCATGAAATGTAAAAAATTCAATAGAGACATGAGAGTTTCTAAAAAAGAAAAATTGCATAGCCAAATTTTTTTTTATTGTGGACCCTCTGTTGCAAATTCCCACAATACCCATAATTATAAATCTGTCCTGCATAATTCTTTTTTATTGATAGCAAATTGTATTTTTGCACTTTTAATCTAAGCTTTCATAATTTCTTCACATTTTGCCATCATTCATTGCTTTTTCACTTGTAATACACAATTGTCCTTTTGACCTCAAATTCTAATTACAGTGAAAATCGCTTTACATGCAACTGGGGAGACTTTTCGTTAAAGGATGTTGCAAAAAAATTCCCATACAATTAAGTTTATTAGAGTATATTTTATTAACATAGAAAAAAATATATATGTTTTTTCTTGAGTTAAATAAAAAAATGAAACAAAAACATTCACAAAAGCTTAATGAAATTAAATACAAAATTTTTAAGTTTTTCTGTTTCTGACTACCAGTCTTAAGAAGCTCAATCTTCATTTTAAGTAAAATAGCAGTTTGCTTTCTCCCTGAGCGCTTTGCCACTTGTGCCTGTAAAAAATTCTTCTAAAATAGAGGGGAAAATTGCGAACCAAACTCGCTGATTTTTACTCACACTGCGATGTACTCATCACCGAATACCAAAGTGAACTGAGTTGTTTTTGTGTGGTGTTTGTAGGGGTGGAGAATGAAAGTAGCCTAGATAAACGAAATTGGCTCATGTCACAGGTGGCTCCAAGGGTATTTTAAAGCCCTGTTAGCCTCCTTTCTGCGAAACATGTGAAACCACCTTTCATTTCCCACCACTCTTAAATCTTGCCTCTCCAGATGTTTTCTGTATTTTGTTCATTCTCAGAAAGGGAAATCTTTTTATATGCAGGGATTTTTATTTCGTGTCAAGAGAAAAAAAATGCATGAAATACATAGTAGTTTGGCGGGATTGTTGTATTATTTTGAGTTAACCGATATTTCGTTTTAAACATTTTCATGTTAACATTGTATTTCACTGTATTAAATTTTTCTTTTGTTGCAACTCGTTTTTTTAATTCCATTTTCTTGTGTTTAGAAATTCTCCATACTCTATATTTAACTCCTGGTACTCATGTTTTTCCATACCATTTTTCTTAGGAAATGTAAGTACATTTCTTGCTATTCCAACAAAGGTAAACCTTTTTCTTTAATTTTCTAATTTAGTATTTTCTTTTTCCTTAATTTTTAAAGAAAATAACATTAGAACTTGATTCTGATTCAGGATTGATAACTTTACAAGTATTATTTGTATTTTTTTCTAGACTGCTTTTTTTGAAAAATGAATATTTTTGAACTATTGATAGTTTGTCGACAGTTTCCAGTTGTCAAAAATGTGCCAACTGTTTCCCTATATAATTTAAACTTTAAATCTTTTTTAAATGTATGTAATTCTACTCTTCACAATCCATTCTTTTGGTGCTAGGCAGATAGCAGACCGATAACAAATTAGTTCCCATTTTAGAATAATAGCATCTTTGAAGCAAAAAATGAATCTTTATTATAATTTACCTTTTCAAAGAATGAAGTAAAAATAACAAACAGGAAAAGTTTTAAAATCTTATTCTTTATATAATTATATTTTTGAATATAAGTATTAAATTTTAAATGTAGATAAAAAACAATGTTATATAATTAATAATCTGACATTAAGTATTGATTAATAATTTTTAAAGAATCATACGAGAAATGAAAAACAATACAATATTTAAAAGACACTTCTTTGCTAAAATCATTTAAAAATGAATTTAAAAAAAGAAATGTGTATTAAAAATATTTCAATTTTAATCAAACATTGATACTCAATAATTTTCAAATACAAAATACTAAACTTAAATAATAGGTATTTTGTGTTATACATGAGATAATAAATGCTAGCTTGTAAAAAACTACTAACAGAAATTATTAGTTTCTAATGCAGCAAAAGCAAATGTAAATTTTGTACATATTGCTTTGAACAAATGCAAAATTTGATATCTTTATTAATGGTTTTTAATTAAGAATAAATACAATATCTCAATGAAAATACTTAGGACCTTACAATAAAATTTATAACCAAAATCATGTGATATGCGATTCAAAATATATATATATATAAACTTTTGATAGTTTTCCATTTCCCTAGCACAAATCTCACAAAGCAGACTTTATTGGGGACAACACAGTACAAACATAAAAAGAAGGTTAATAAATGTTAACTATATGCGTTTTTTGGATACTTCTTTTCTGCAACAGGTTGAAAGGTTACCTATAAGAAATGATCGTCTGTTTTGAAAATGTGGCAGTAAAAGGGTACCCCCCCATTGGAATATTCTCTTTGGTATCGGTTATATCATTTTTGGCGACTTTGTCACCTGTGCCGGCAAAATAACAAAAGTACCAACCTTTTTTTTTTTACTAATTACTGGTCAAAAAAACCTTTAAACTGTCAATTTTTTACATAGGTCAAGCATAATAAGTTACTATTTCATGACATTTTCAACCAAGTAATGGGTATTCCGAAAATCAAAGAAAAAATTGCATTTTGTTTGTTTTATTCTTCCCATTAATTTTTTGTTCTACACTTTAGATTTATTTTTACTGAACAAATATTTTACATATGTTTAAAATTAATCTGTTTTCAAAAACAAAATATTTATACAAAGTTCATCTTCATATCAGGTTGATATAAGGAACATACCAAGATATATATATATATAAGTTGATATAAACATACCAAACTAAAATCACAAATACTACTAATGATTTTTTCCTTCCAAAGTATTTGCAGCTCTTTGCAAGGCTAATTTTATGTTATCACAAAATCTTCAATGGAATAAATTAGTATTCAATACTAATTATTACTATGGCTCATTTCAAAATTTTAATGATATAAATACTACATAAAAATCTTACTTTGTATAAATATTTCTCAGATTAAAACTACAAAACACTGTTATGTTGATTTTTTTTATATGTTTTAATGATTTAGCATTAAAAAATTGTTTTTTTTCTTTCTAATTTGTATTTATCAAAGGATTTTCTAATTTGTATTTATTAAAAAACAAAAATTATTAATAATTAGTTATGAAAAAAAGTATACTATGTCTAAAAAGAAACTTACTGTTGACTGCAACCCATTCATTTAAATCTTCTCCTTCTGGCAGCATGACAGCCAATCGAAGATTTCCACTGCCCAATGTGGCAGCAGCATGTTTCATTAGGTCATATTGATGAGTCCCTTCAGGTATATTTTTCTTGGGCTTAAATGTTTTGGATGAACGTCCTCCACTACGAAAAAAAACCAACAAATTAATGAAATAATAAACATAGAATACATATGCACCATACATATATTTTCAAAATCAACTGTAAAAAACAACTTTTAAAGAATTTGAGAAAATTTAGATCAAATATATAATTAGAAGAAATAAATTTCATTTTATATGAAAGTTACTTATAATAAATAAAAAAAATTGCAATAATAAATACAATTATTACAATAAAAATAATGTAATTATAACAGAACATTTAAAAGTTTGAAAGAATAGTCAAATTTCAAACAGTTTAAACATATAGTCTTTTTTTAATAATGGGCTGCATATTAGCAACTAAGCCTTTACAGACAAGGCAAGTCCCCAAATGTGAGAGCCATTTCAGTGGTGGCACGATTTAGTGGCTGGAAAATTTTGATGCTTGAATTCAATTCAAGCTCTCGCCGGACGTTAAATATAGCCATGATTATTTTGCAGAGAGCCAAAGCCAAAATGATACCCAAAGGATCTTTTACATGTCACATAATCATATGACACGCGTGCCTACAATTTTTACATCCAGAAAATCTATCGACTCCAGCCAGGGTCGAACACGCAACCTTAGGCTTACGTAGCAGGCACACTACCTCTAAGCCACAGGAGCCGACAACATGCAGTTTGGAAGTTAATATTTAGATGTTACTGCATTTATTCACATTTAAATTAGTCTTAACAATTGTGAGCTGATTTGAAGACAGCAAAAAGATTGTACGAATTGTAAGATCATAAATATTTTTTAACACTATAAAATTTATGCTACATTTTAATTTTAAGCATAATTCTGTATTTAATTTTTGATGACTTTGAAATATTAATACAAGAAAAACATAATTATTTTTGACAACTATTCAATTAAAAACATTTTTTTAAGTTAAAGGACATCAGAAATTAAAATAGAATAAACAAGAATTAAATACACAGAACAATATATCATGTATGCAGGTTGCAGGTAAAAATAACTATGTTATTGTAATCTACTATAAGAATCACATTTTTATTCCATTATTTCAACAAAACATTGTACGCTTAATTAAAATGAAAAATGTTTCCAAAGTTATACATAACTGATAATACATTTATGTATCACATGATACAGAAGGTAATGTTCCATACCAATGTATTGGGCATTTTTACATTTTGAAAAGTTTCAACACTTCTTAACTGATATGTTTATGAAAATGAATAATATCTATTTGTGGCTTTGTTTTTACAACATGAAAAGTCAATTAAATTCAATCTACCATATAGAAGCAAACAAATTAATGGGTTGTTATATAAACTCATATTATTCCTTTTGTGCAAACATATCAATATAAAAATAAATTTATTTAAAAAGACTGTTTTAAAAGCTTTTGATGCAGCATTACATTTTTGGAAAATGCATTTGTAACAGAAAAAATTATTAATCTCAATATTAAAATTACTTTCATAGTAAAAATTATACAGTATCAATTATTAAGTTTGAACAGAGAATTCATAACGGATTCTAATTAAAATATTTAAATTTACTAAAAAGGGGGAAATGTTAAAAATAAAACTTACGCATGATTTTCTTTAAAAAAATCATTAGATAAGCAACAGTTTTCCATAACAAGAGAAAACTTGATATTTGAAGTTTTTTTTACACAAAATGACAGATCGATAAAAAAGTATGCATAAAGACTATTTTACCCAACTCTATCAATATGAATTCTACTATAAAAATGTTTTAAAAATTTATCTTTTAATTAAATGAATTGACATTTTGGGATATTTTCAAAGTCTTAAAATTATTTGTAAATAAAGAGTAATTAAATAACATTTATTTTCATTTTTAAATGAATATTTCAACATATGTTACTTGCATATTTGCATCACCACAGCCAAAAAATTGGGCCACAAAAATAGTTTCTTTTTCCCCCCAAATGAAACATGTAAGAATCTTTGTTTTTATATCAAGGAGCAATTCGTGTGGCCCTAGCTTTGGTGCGGTGATGCTCATACATACGTACCCAACACATTTAGAGAGAAAGCAATACAAAAACATCCAGAATGCATTTAATTTCAAATAATTATGCATTTTTCAATCATCAATTAAAAAAACTTTGCTCCTATAATAAAATAAATCGGTTTGATGAAATTATCATATTCTACAGTTATGTTATAAAGTCGAAAATTTATTTAAAGACAAATGTTCTAACCAAATGCAGCAACTTCAATTATTTTAACTCTTAGATTTCAATAAACTAAAATTTATTTTGAGAATACAAACAAAAGCAACTACTAAATAACAATAAAAATTAGATTGAAGATGAAGAATGAAAAGCAATTTAATACTCTAGAGTATAATGTAGTTAAAAATCAATAGTAACATATTTAACAAAGTTCAAAAATCTTTAAATAAAATTAAGAAACATAGATGAATTAAAAATAATTTTTATAAATTATAAAATAAATAAATGAATAGTCATTAAAGATGTGCATTGAAACATTCCAGTTTGTAAAAAAAAAAGGACACAATTACAAACTACCATTCAAATAACTAAAAACATAGTTCATTATTCAACACCTAGATAATATACGAACATGTTAAAAAAACATCCATCTTATTTCGCGTAAATAAGCAATTAATTGCATTAGATAATATTAATTATAATTGTATGTGGTCATTTTACACGTATTTAACTCCTGCATATTACAAATAAAAGCAAAATTGTACCAGAACAATGAAAAACACACTGAAAACATTCTGAAACTATTATCATCGCCCAACCCGCATCTGAAAATACAGTATCCTTCACAACAAAATAATTTCACACATAGAAAGAAAATATCTTTTTCATCGGAATAAGTTTTAATTTCAACATAAAAGAAAAATCCCGATTTAAAAAAACTCAAACTTTCGAGATATGTATGTTAAAACATGTCTTCAATAGTAAAATATCAATTACACTTACAACAAGAAGCTCATAATTCAAGTACGGCTGTCAAATAGTAATTCTCGCTTTTTTTCAATTCTTGAAAGACGGCACGTGTGAATTGAAATCATTAAACGGTATTTATAAACAGATAAAAATTCAGTACCTCACAAATGCTTGACATGTACAATACGAAAGTATAAAATAAAAATAGAAAGGAATTTAAAGCATCGATAACACGTTGCCAGATTTGAGGAAACTTCGAAATTTTAATTTGTGTGGCTTTGGAAGTAAAACACGTAAATGTATATGTATATTACTTTTTAAAATTACTTTGAAATTTGTTAATTATATTTAATATTGATGAAAAAATCAAAAATAATCGAGTAAAATGAACAAAAAGAGGATTTTGAATGAAATTTTGAGTAGAAGTTAGTCTAGAATTATTTAAAATACGAAACAAACAATGCACGGTATGCTAAATTTTAAGAAAATATTTACTCATTCGTATCTATCACTCAAAAATGTCTCTTCTGAAGAAGAAGAAACTATTTTTTTAAAACTGGTTTTCTACTTCATTTTTCTCAATTCTTTGTGGATGCCTTTATTTTCATTCAAATGTTTTTCATCTACAAAAGTAGATTATTCTTCATTTAAAGCATATAAAGTAGAATAACATTTAATTTTACTTACAATCTGGAGGACCGGTTTTCAAATCAAGTGGTCAGGTTCAGCGGCATACTCGTGGGTATGGTTTGGGTGGTTTAAACCCCTCCCATACACCAACTGAATTTTAAATGTTAGCATAAAAATTAAATCTCGGTACTTTTTTCTAGGTTTTTTTTCAAAAAAATTTAACTTCCATTAACTTTGTCTGTGTACGCCACTGGTCAGCGTCTCTCGGATGCAGATTCTTAGAAACTAAGCATTTAAAGCATGCTTGTTTAAAGTGCCGCCCAAAAGCTTTTAAAATGCTGCCCAAATGCAAATTATGAAAATATTTCTATTTACGCATTTTTATTTAAAAAAATAAATAAATGTATGCACAAATTATGCTGCATTAATTTTAGACTTAATTGAAGAGTTTGAAAGAAGATTTCAAGATTTTCGAAAAAAACGAAGAGTATTTCAATATATTTATTACCCCGTTTTCTCTAGAAAAAAATAAATTAACTCCAAATCTTCAAATGGAATGCATTTAACTGCAAAGTGGCATTCAACTAAAAGAAAATTTTGGGAATATTTCTATACTGGAGCTTTATAAAGATTGCCTTCAACACGATAAATATCCTCATTTTCACACTCATGCTTTATTAATGTCCTCAGCTTTTGGCAGTACTTATATTTGTGAACAGTTATTTTCCAAGAATGAAGCATACAAAAAATAAAAATAGGACGAAGATCACTGACAAACATCTTTAAAATGCATTAAGAATTGCAACTTCGTCTATTGAACCCGATATCGATTTGCTTATTCAACACAAACGCAAATTCATTCATCTCATCAACTTGATTTTTTTCCATCTTTATGAAATCCAAACTAAATGAAACGAAACTTTTACAAATTTAAAATAAATGTGTACCTATTCATGTCTAATTCAAATTTTAAAAAAACTATAGTAAAAAATGAGTTAATTTATTTTAATAAAACTAAATAGAGTTAAAATTTTTATTTCAATTTGTTAAAAAAATATTGTATGTGCGGCCCAGAAAAAAAATATTTTTACAATGCGGCCCACAAGCCGTCAGAGTTTAGACACCCATGATTTTAAAGGTTTTCTTGTCCTCTTATATATGTACAAATGTAACTCAAAATATTAACGATAATAAATCATAAAATGTGTGGAGTTTTATTTATTGAATTTATTTTTTAAATGAATCATACACATATTATAAATTTCTACCTAAAACGTTACTTAAAACAATAAACAAAAATAATTAACTGAATGTGACTTAAATTATTATTATTTATTACAATGACACTTAATTCTTGCATAATATAGCAAAATTGCAAAGCTCTACTAATTTGGAATCGTATTCTCCGATATTTTTAAAAAAGTAGTGTTTCATGATCCTTGTATTTTGTTAATGTTTTTTTCCTTTCTTATCATCTAAATAATTAGCTTTAAACTTAGAAACACAGCCAAAAACAATATCCTCATTTTTGGGCATTTTATCATTATTGTTTCGATAAAACAAAACTTTCATTAAATTCTTTTTTTATGCAGCTTTTCTGTGAATTTTTTCCATAACTTTCATTTTTTTATTTTTGTTTTTTCAAAAATTTATTTTTAGGGATAGACTGAAGCAGTTGTAATATATATCTCATATTATTTCCTTGAGGAGGGGAATAGATAAAATATTTCAATATTCAAAAATAATCTTTTATATTAAGCTTCGATGTCAGTGCAAAAATTCTGTGATAATTTATATATGTACTGAATGTAATGACATGATACAAGAAATAAAAATTATTATGCATCAATTTACAGATAAATGTATTTTACACAGGTAGGAAATCAGTTTTAAAAATACTTTGTTCATTATCGAGGCTTAAAATCGTAGTGGTTTTCTTGTAGGTGATATAAATTGTAATTTATAAGGAAATCACTATGTGTGAGCATAGATCATAGCAAATTACCATGTTCTTCATTTTTCTTTAATGTTTTGCATTAGTAACAAAATAAAAAAAAGTTTTCACCGTATTTTAAGGAAAAATTTCCATTGAGATAAAAATATCCAATAGTTTACTTTTATTATTATTTATCTTTACCTATAAAATAAATAGCTTGAAAATTCTGAAATTTTTATATAGCCTTAACGTTTTAATAAAATCTCGTCATATGAGAGGAAATCTCTCACAAAAAGAAGATTATTCAATAAAAATTAGCCAGATAATTATTTTTGTCTTAAGAGGAACAGTGAGGCGCTCTGTTTAATTTGAATTTTATTCTTAAACACTTTAAAGTTTACACACAGGGACGTTTTAAAGCATGGGCCCGGGCCCAGGGCCTCGCCTTCGGTGGGGGCCTCGTTTTATTCTCGACTTCGTCTTACGAGTAATAACATCATGATCCGGATAATTTTAATGAGGTCAAATATTATTCCCGTACATATTCTCTGAAAAACAGAGAATTTCAAACAGCATATCAACTGGCAAAAGTGTTAAAAAACTGTATTATTACGTGATGCCGTTGTCCAAGTCTAGGCCTAGGCCTCATACCATAAACAATCATTCAACTCATTTAGTCGAAATGCGGTCATCGGTCGAGCCGGTTTGTAAAATTTGTGAGTCGTGCGCATTTATTTGTTTTAAATAACCGTTTGTACGAGTATTTGACAATGCATGCTATATATTGTCTACTTTTAAAGATCTCAAGTACAGCCTACTTTTGCATCGAGGCCCAGGGCCTCAAAAATCTTTTCTGGGCCCAAGGCCTCAAAGAGTCTTAAGATGTCCCTGTTTGCACATGGATTTTTCTGTTTCTCAAACCGCATTAGAACGGAACATGCTGTAGGTGTCGTATTCTATGAAGACTTTCTTTTCCGTTTCGAACCCTTTTTAAATCTAACCGTTTTATGAATATATTTTTCAATTCCTACTTTTTGTGCACACTCTCACTATATACTCACTACTTCAAATTTTTAATTGTTAATAAAATACTATTTATTCATCCACTCAAGTTTAAATATATTTTTTAAACTTGTAGTGGATGACACTTAATGTTAATACAATTTTTTCAAATATTAATTCATTAATTAAAATTTTAATTAATTAATTATAGTTTAAGAGATATATTTCAGTCATTATTCCTCTAGATAAAAGCACTATTAGATAAAACCGCTTTTGTTAAATTTTTGATGAAGATTTAACTTAGCCTGTGAATAATCATATGCTAGTTAGACGTTAGCATTCCTTTTACACCTGGTTTTAAGATAAATTCTTACCTATTACATTCAACGTTTATTAAAAAACGTAATTACAAATTAAATGTGGTTAAAAAATTTTAATGTAAATTTAAAAGGTATTTTTCCACTTAATATTGTGATTCTGTCATATGAATATGCAAATTTATATTAGTTGTAATTATTTAATAAAAAGTAACTAAAATTTAAAAAAAATTGTTGGTTTAAGTAGGAATTGACTTTAAAATTTTTTTTATATGAGATTTTATTTTATACTACAAAGTTTAACAATATTCCATATATATCTATAACTAGTAAACATTTCCCCCGAAATTTGAAAATTTTAATTATATTACTATCACAATTTTTTACGAATAAAATAATATTTTCTATATTAAAAGCAAATAAAAATTTGTCTTTGATATTGGAAAATTTATGGCACATTCAAATTAAGGAAACATGCATTTATGCTTGTCAAGCAGCATTAAAATATTCGAAGAATCCATTTATGATTCCAATATGCATATACAGTAAGGGCATATCGAAGAATTTAATTTCAATTATTACTAAAAATAATCGAAACATGCATGGCTTTTTATTTATTATTCAAAAGACTTCTTTATACCATCGCCATCCAGAGTTGTACATTTCTCCATGCCTTTCTTGATCTTTTGAAGGCCATTATTGTAAAACTCTGCATACTGTGTCTGAAACTACTATTCAACTTCTCGACTGATTTCATTTGTGTAGTCAAATAGGTTATTGAGTTCTGGGAAAAAGGCAAAGTCGCTTGGGTAAGATCAGGAAAATAGAGTGAATGCGGCAAAATTTCGAAGCTATATCATTTTGATTTCTTAACCGTAACTTGAGATGATGGAGTAGATTCATGATCAGAAGAAGTCAGACGCTTTAGGTGCTCCGCCTTTACTGCTCTGTATCTTGAATATAGCATCACGCAATTTGCTTAGCATTTTACAGTAAAATGCGCTAGTGTTAGTCATGTCCTTCTCCAGGTATTCTGTTAAGATGACCCAACGAAACTAAAGTTGAATGGGCGTTGTAGTGCGGGGCATCCGGACTGTGAAACAGTCCTCAATCCCATATTATGATCTTTGATGTGAGGCATGGCGATAGTGGGGTTTCTCATTCTGCTCACGAGTCATGGCGATTGGCTGAGACGATGGGATCTGGGAGGCGTGTCTATAGTTCTTCATCTGGGTGCTGTAGACTGAATTTTTTTTGGCATGAGTGAGAGCTTAGAGACTGCTCTCTGATTGGTCGGTGGTACGAAACTAAAGATGATCTGCAATCGTATATAAAGGTGCCTCAAACTATGACGTAAATTTGCTGAGTGATGAGACGTTCTTAAAATTCGGCTGGGTTAGATTTGTCAACCTATTGACGATACACTCACATATCCCAATTACCATAGGATATAACCATAGGATATAAAGAAGTATGATTCGTCTGAAAACTCGATCCTGTGCCCTTTTGCCCTCATCATTGCTTTAGCTTAGTATCATTGCAAACCGAGTCATCTGTGCTTTGAATTCGATGATAGTCTTCATAACAGATGCTCTGTCAGCAGGACCCTACCATCTAACTGATGGGTAATGGTTTTGGTAGATAAAGAAACATAAAGGTATAGAAAGGATTGTGAAGCCACCACCACTTAATGAGGAATGTTTCTTTCTGCGAACTGTCGTTGGTATGGTCATTCGAGCCCCTTCAAATTTGCAAACATTTCATTGTTCCAACGTTCTTTGCCACAGTTAGTGCTCCCTAATTGCATTTAGGTGAATGTTAGCTGATCATTGACATGTGGATCAAACTGTCTTCTTCAGTCAAATCACCATATCCTTAGCAATATCGTCTACCTGCCAGAAATGCTTCCGTTAGTAGTCGTCTGGCATTCTTTTCTATTACAAGTGTCCTCTGAGACAAGAAAAGAAAACCACAATGATTTACCTGTCAGAAATGACATAACGGATATTGTTTATTTTGCACACACACAGGTTTCTTCATTTGTATCCTATTCAACATACGTCTGAGTACTGCGTGCTTGACGTCATTTACATTGCTCAGTGATGCAATGGTGTACATAGACTTATATTTTATAGAACATGCATACGAAATCGCCGAGGCGTAATATTTATGCAAAAAATTAAAAATCTCTTGGTGTAGGGAGGAGTAAACCTTCATACTCTACCCTTATGCCGTTGCGTGTACGTGCCTTAAAAATGTTCATAATTTTCTGGCCACTCCCTTTTAACGTTGTCTCTTCAATGCCAAGTAGTGTAAATAATAAAAAAATAATTATTTGTTCATATTATTCAGAGAGAAAGAGAGAACTTATACAAAAGATATTTATTTAAACTGAATATTATTCCCGTTGCCTACTTTGTAAAAATCCAATGCAAAAAGATATTTTTTTGCTTTTCCATAAAAATGGCTCAAAATAATTAAATATTATTTTGAATCTTAAGAAAATAAAAACAATTTTTGAAAAAAAAAGATATAAATACCTTTACTATTTCAAAGAAAAGAATACTTGTCGCTAATTTGATCTGGTCTGTGTATGTATAAGAAGCTAAATAAATAGCACCGATTCAAATTGATGCAAGTCATTCTCTTCGAATAAGGATGATTTCTTTGACGCTTTGAAGTATGGCATAAAACCACTTTTAGTGAGATAGAATCTATGCTTCATGAATTTCATGAATGCTACCGCAATTATGTAAGCAAAGAAGAAAACATTACCGGAAATGAATTTAAGGCGTGGCTGCATTTTTACCAATACATTTAGCTTTTTCTGCTCTTTTAAAAATATGTTTTTACAAATTCTTAGTGAATATCCTCGACGGAAAACATTTTTTTTTTCATTTTTTTAAAAAAAACAATACTTTAAACCATTTTGCATTAAATATATTGAAGAAAGACAGATAGAAATTTATTAATGAATATGAAGAATTATCATAAATTTGAAAACAAATGCTATGAAAAATTTGTGTGGTGTCTCATTCCGTCGATGCCATAAGAACATACTTATATCGCTTAATAACTAAGCAAACCCTGACTGAGATTTGGAATAATTTCAGTTAATGTCTAGGAAATAAGGAAATAAAGTGTCATTTTAAATCATTGGTGTTGTACTAGGAAGTAACTGACATTATTCTTGGGATCGTAGTTTTTCATAAAGTTTGAGCTATATTTGCGTCATACTTTAAGTTGTTGTAGCTAATGCCACCTGTCTGACGTAGTCATATCGAGGCCCAAGAAATTCATCATGGCTTTGGGCTATATTGTACGCATGTCATTAGCCGTAGCTTTGAGCACTATGCAGGTGAAAGTACGATTTGGCTCGATTCCACCCCAATTTTGAGGGAGAACACCCTGGAAGTGGTCAGGGGCTTTCTACCTCTCTTCCCCTTCCACCAACCTCACGAGAGGACTTGCGGCTCGACGGCTATTTAGAGTACCCCAGTGCCCCGCAAAGGCACTTTCAAACATCCATGCTTTCTCTGGGATTCAAACCCAGGCCCTATGGCACAGCAGTCAGCGTCGCTAACCACTATACCGGATGGGCGACATCATACTTTATAATATTATGAATAAATATATAAAGTGGCTTTCTATTTTGTAATTTAGAAACGTGCTTTTACACTCATGTCCAAAATTAAGGTCGCAAATATGTTTTTCGTCATAATTCTGAATATTCTCCAGTAAAATTGATGGAATTTATATTTCATATATTTTGAAGAACGGGTGATATACAATATCAACCTGCAGTTTAGTAAAAGAAGTTGTTTAGCGTTAGTTTTTGCAAAAGTACTGGATTGAGACCAAAGCATATGGGATTTCTGCCTGCTGTTTTGGAATATTGCATTAAAACAAACCAGTTTGCTTGTTTGTAATGAGAATGACTTCTCATAATCGTTTAGATTATTTCTTGTGACGGAGAATCGTTGGCAGGCTTGAAGCTGGCCAGTCTCAAGTGGAGGTGGCTCGATGGTTTAAAGGGCACTGAAAGTGGTCTCCTGGATGTGACCACTTTCAGGTCACATCCAGGTTGTTAATTGCAAACAAGTGGTACTGTCCCCAGGAAAATCGGTCAAGGCAGCCACAAAGCAACGACACTGGATTGCTACTTGGTATTAGGCACACTACAACATGGGTGGACAACGGGTCCTCAACCTGCTCGTGACCTTGTTACTATGTCTGGAAGAATTTACAGGCAAACAGTCTACAGACGTCTTGCAGAGATTGGCCTTTACTACGCCCAGCCTCTAGGCTTGTGTGTCCATTTGACTACATCCAACAAGAAAGACCGGTTATTGTGGACCCGGAAACATCAGTCACGGACACCAGAAGAAAGGGTGAGGGTTTTTTAAGTGACGAGTCAGATTCACCAGACAAAGAGATTTTCGTTGGAGCTTGCTTTCATCTCTCCTACGTAACAAAAATCAACGATTTTGAAGGCAAAGGAATGCTTGTGTGGGGTGGCATAATTTTGGGCAGTCTTACATCACTGTACGTCTTCCATGCGGGTACCGTCAACTCACAGTGCCATAGGGATAATGTCCTTGAAGCTTATATGAGGTTGTTCTGGATGTTATAGGCCTGGACTACATTTTTATGGATGATAATGTGCGCCCTCACAAAGCTCACATTGTTGATGAATTTCATGAAGTGGATATTCATCGTATGAATTGTCCCTTGAGGTCTTTGGAGCTCAATCCTATTGAACATGTTTGGGATGGTCTAGGGTAAGCGATTTCTTAGTCTAGCCCCCATCCCAGGAGCCCCCTCCCTCAAGAGTTAAAAAAGTTTTCAGAAGAATGGGCTTTGATGCTAAAAACATATTTATTGACTCCTTCATAAACAGTATAACAGGTCGTTGGGAGACTTGTATACTGGTGCACGGTGGCCACACTCCATATTAAACAGACTTTTCCCGTGTTAAATGCTTTACCTCTGATTCACGATTTTACCCTTTTTGATATGCCCTGTATCTTAATTCAAAATTAAAATCTTTTGCATATTGTTATGTTGCTATATTCTTTCTCACATTGCAATACGTCTCTGTGCTGAATTTCGAGGCAACACAGTAAATAGCCCATGAGTTTTCGCAGATTTTATGTCTGTGACCTTAATTTTGTACATAAGAGTGAAACTGTTAATGAATAAACTTTATTAGCGTTATCGGAATAATTCCATATATAAAACAATTGCTCAGCTTGATTCTGAATTTTCTGTACTTGAAATAGTGAAAAGTATATATATATATATATTTCAAAAATATACTAAAAATAGTTATATACCTAAGATAACTATTGTCATAATAGAAAAGATTTAGCCACAGAAATACTAAAAGCAAACTCCCAGCCTTAGGAACTAGGAATGCAGGTTTAAACAAAGTTTTCTGGCCAGCCAACCTTCACCTGAATTTGCCAGTATTCTGGGCCATAGGGAAAGCAATAAATTTCTAGAGAAGTTTAACTGTATTATAGATAAAACCATAATCAATTAATGTAATACTATAATGTTTTATAGCCTTTAATAATTACTAAAATATTTAAAATCAAAGCCAAACTAATAGACTTACCATGTGAATACATATTCGCCTCTTATGGACAATAACAGTAACGCATATAATTATTATGTATTGATAAAGTAGCAATATTACTATATATATATATATATATATATATATATATATATATATACTTTTAAAATTTCTATATTTTATTTTAAAAATTTATAGAAAATAAAAAAATACCATCCAGACATAAACGATTAATTTTTAATAAAATATATTATTACAAAATTATTTAGCTAGAGGCGCCATCTATCTATAAACTGTACAACTGAAAAAACTTTTTTTATTTAACTGTTATATAACTTTTTATAAATTTAAGAGGGTAACTGTGTTCTATACAATGTTTAATAAAGTTATTAATATTTAAATATATATTAGAGTTATCACTAACTAATACCTTGTTACGATAAATATAATTCAAAATAATATTTCGATATACTGAAATAGATAAGTTTGAATTCCAGGAAGGAACTTTAAGAATGTTAAAATTAAAATCATCTCTTTTATCATAAATATTGCTATGTAATTTATAGTCCTTAATATATAATGATACATCCAAGTAATTAGTTTTAACAGGATTATTATTAATTTAAGTAGCTTTAAATATCCGGATAAAAATTGATATTGGGATTATAATTATTATTTTTACCAAAAATAATTAGGTCATCTATGTATCTAAAAATGTAATAATCATTATTAATAATATAATTATTTTCGTAAAAGTGTAAATATAAATTAGCCAAACTATTGCTAGCAGGGCCACCTTGAGGCAAACCTTTGGTTTGTTTGTACAGAGAACCATTAAAATTAATGTAGTTTTCTTTTAGGACAAAATTTATTAGAGTACTAAATTTTTGTAAATTAATATTAAGGTTATAATTTCTATTATTATCTAAAATTACCCTAATTACATCATTGATATCAATAGAGTTAAAAAGATCTTCAAAGTCATAACTATGAACTGAATAAGTATTTTTATCTTTAAAAAAATCTATAATTTCTTTACTATTTTTAATTATAGCTTTATTACATTGCTTATTGATGAATTCTTGCAAAATATTGTGCAGCATTTTGCCTGCAGCAGTGATATAAGTTTTAAAACCATTTGTTACTGTTCTAAATTTAACAGGATTTTTATGAAATTTAGGTGTTAAAAATATATATGGAAACTTAATCTTATGAATGGAAACATTCAATTTCCTGTATATAGCAGTGATTCGATTAGTAATTTCTTTATCTGACAATTCCAATCTATTGAAAGATTTATTGTTTAAAAAATGTTCATTAATCATAGTATTATAAAAATACTTACAGATAATAGCATAATTACCAGGCACTTTATCTATGTAAACAATGATAAAATTCTTTGTAAATCATAAGTTTTCTGTTTTACATCTTTGTAAGTGAGTACTGGTTTAGAACAATAGTTAAATTTCATCAGGTCTTTTAAAATATTGTACTTAAATTCATCAAATGCCCTCTAAAGGCAAACCATATTTAACTGCAGATTTAGTAATGAAATTATTTATATCATTATTAATTTGATTTTTAACAGTATTATTGTTGTTAGAAATTGTTAATCTAAAACTAGTGCCTTTACTCATGATATCTTTTAAAATTCCATCCTTGATTATATTTAAATTGCCTGTTACTACATGTTTGTGATAGCTATCAATAAATTCATGATAGTTCTTACATTTACAGTCATCTATGTCAAGAGAAGGTGAGCTATTATTGTAATTAAAGATAAATCTCCCCATCGTTTTATTATATTTAAAAGCTTTTTTAACTATTACATTCCTAACAGGAAATAGTGACAAATGTCTATTAAAAACACTAGAAAAATTAACTTTATCAAATGTATTATTCATGAATAATAAAGTGCAGTATTCTGTAGTAGGTTTATTAAATTTATTGACATTTATATTGAATTTATTAAATAAAAAATTATTAATGTCTTTTATGATGTGAACTGCATGACACACCTTAAAGCACTCATTATTTAAAATTTCATCCAACAGTACAATTTCCTTTTTATTAAGACCAAACATGAAGTATTTGATCTGCTTGATATTAAAGTTTAATTCAAAATCATTTATAATAGCTTTTAATCAATTAAAGAATTCTTATCTCTGTTTTTCCTTTTAGTTCTATTGCTTCTTGAGTTTCTTTTAAAATTCTTAACTGAATTGGAAGCAGTATAAAAAAATTCTTTGTTATTGCTCTGTAACATAATTTGGAGTGTGTTTTTAGCAAGGTATAAAAATTAAGACCATATGGATATATTGTATTAAAACTTCTGATAAAATGATTTTCCCACCATAATCTTTGCTTAGTATTTGGTACGATTTTAATAATCGACAATTCAACATTATTAAATCCATGCATTTGAAAGTGTCTGAGCTCAATTTTATTAGATTTGTTGGAATTACTGAAGTTTTTAACATCATGTCTATGTTGATTAATCATCTATTAGCTTTATAAAAATAACAAATTTATTATTTTTCGTTCACTAAAGCAAGAACTACAAGTGTTTTAGTAAAAGCAGATGCCATTACTTTAAACAAGATGTCATACTTTAAAAAGGGTTTTACTCGAAAGGTGTTTTTTTTTGAAAATGCTCAAACGGGGCCAGCGATGGCTCAAAAAGTTTTGAAAATAAACAACTGAATTTTTTGGTGTGTGCTATGTATAATAGTAGAAATGTTGTAACCTTCAGATTTATCAATCCCTGTTTTATTACAAAATTCACAGTCCCTTATGTTAGTGTAATCGCTGTTTTTTTTAAGCAATTTCTTATAATAACTGAGATAAAGTGCTCTAGTTTTTGTAAAAATTAAAATGCCTCTTATATTGAAGGTCATTTCAAAAATGAATAACATAGCAACACATCAGAATTGAAAAATTAAAAATTTGTCCATAAACTTTTGGTACAGAACGAGCTTAGTTTATATTATTTTTTGTCAATTTTTACCCATTTTTTCCCATTTTAGAATTAATAATTTCTTTTTCTCTCCTTAATTTTAGCATATTTTTCTTAAAGTGCACTAAAAAAAAAAGCCTCACACTCAAAAAAAATCCCCATATCTCCATTAAAAAAAAATTGCTGTTGCGTTACACCTTAATTGTTGAATCTTAAAATAGTTTTTGAGAATTTATTAAATATGAAGTTTAAATTATTTTTCAGACTCACGCCCACACATAATTCAGTTATCTGTTTCGAAAAAAAAAATATTTTTTTTTATCTAAAAAATTTCTTTACATTTATTTTTTTAAAAAACTAGCTTTTTAAAATAATTTAAGATGAGTTTTTTAACATTTATTCGTTCATGCGGAGGTGATTCTCTTATCTCGTGTTTATTTTCTATAGATTGCTCTGTTACGGGTACAGGTTTTTTCGCTCTGGAGAATATGCTCAAAGAAGCGAAAGTATGGTTGTAGAAAAAAGAGTTTACAACGTATTTGCGATATATATTTTTTGAAATACAAAATAAATAACACTAAATTCTAGATTAAAATTCATTTTTTTTTCAAAATTATTGTTGACATTTTTTTTATAAGAATAAAATTTCAATTTCCGTATTGTTTATTGGAAGTTTTATTTAAAAAATCTCTATTTTGTTAGAAAGGGACTACTGTATCTAAAAATTCATATTTATAGAAACTTGACTTCTAAACGATTGAAACTTCCAGATCTGTCAAAATTGAAAGGACAGAATTCTTTGATTATAACTAAACTGCTTTTTTATTCAACGAGTATATATTTCAAAATATAAAATGAATTTCATAGCGAATGTCATCCAATTACAGGAAATAACTGTTGATATAAATATTTTAAAGAATATTATTTTGGCTTACACATTCTACCTATTCTATCATATAAAAACAGAATAAAGCTTTTTAATCTGTTTTTAACGAATTAAGGGTACGCAGTGTGATTCAATTGACAAAAATCGGTCAAAAAATCAAATCTAATTTCTTTAGCCTAAATTATTTTTTACATACTTTTCTACAAACTCACTAAATTTGAAAGCTCTAAGTTTAAAAAACTCAGAGTTGTGATAACACTTTTACGTTTGTTTTTATTCAAATAGATAAAATAACTAGTTTGTCTTCATTTAAAATGCTAAGGTTTTTTTTTCTATTGTGCCTAATACTTGAAATTTTTTTTCACTTTTTGCTAATAGTACAGGGAATAAAAGTCTCTCTCTCTCTCTCTCGGTATGCATTTTTTAATCAAATCAATAATTATTTTTTAAAAAATAATTGATCTCAGAATTTGTACATTTTTTAAGGAATTTTCAATAAGCATTCATAAAAATAAGTATTGTATGGATACCAATCATGTCATCGCAAAACCCATACCAACTTTTGTTATACATAGTTTGACGTGCTGATAAATCAAATTTCATGCGTGTACGTAAATTTTTACAGGAGGAGGAGCATTTTAAAATCACTTCACAAGTTTCTTTCCCTTAAAAAATTAAATGGTTAGCTTTTTATGAAATTTTGAGCACAAAATCTGTTTTACATCATGCATACACATAGGAGACAACCAAAAAAAGTATGAAAATCATTAAATTAAAAATTTTTTATGTAAATCGTACCACACATGTTCCCTAAAGTTTTAAAACTGAATAATTATGAGAATACTTTCTAGGAATGAAGGGAAAGTAGAAGCATATATATATATATTAAAGAATGTATTTCTTTCGATTCACCATTTAAAATATTACGTTTTGGCAACCATTGAGTGATTCCAGCTACAGTTGAATATCTGGATGCACAGTAAAGAGAAATTCTAAGAAATAGCCCCCATTATCAAGAAATAACATGTTCATTATTATTTAAAAATGCATGACACATCATAAATTTAACAAACATATTATTTGTTTTTAAATAAACAAATTTCTTTCTATTTTCTTGGAAACTCTATCAAACACGTAATTTATGAATATTTTGGAACATTCAAAGAGTTGTCAATTGTGATAATTCTTTTCTCTGACGTTTTTATTTGCGTTAACAAAGTCAAAACAAGCCTTCAACTCCACAAACGCCACGTGCCAATTCCCAAATGTCAAGCAAACAAATACAAGGCAGTTAATTAAAGGTTTTCAATTTCGTGAAAGGGTGAAAAATGATACATAGGAAACAAGAACAACAAACCAAGAAAAAAGAAAAACAATAATATTGGAATTCTTTTAACATGTGAGTTTGTGCTGACAAGCCTTTTTGTGCTGGAAGGTGTGTCTGCTGACGTAGTTATTCGCCTTTTTCACGGACCAATAGAAATTGCGGAAAATTGGGGTGTGTATCAGCATTTATTTGTCTTTCTTTGTAGTCTTGGGAACAATGGAATTGACAGGTCACTTGCAGCCTCGATCAATCACCCTTACAGTCTTCAATGATTAGAATTCTATAATTAATCGGTTTGTTGCGCAATTCACTTTATTGTAAGGCTATTTGTATTGTAATATGACTGAATGTTTCCTTTACAAATGATGAACAAAGCGCAGAGTAATCACAGAGAGATGTAATAAACAAGCGTAAGATTGCTGTGTTTACGTAAAAATATAATATGAACAAAATAATATATAATAACTGTTTGTTACATAATACGGGATAAAAAAACCAAAAACAAAGACAATTTTTTTATTTACGTATTTTTCCTTTCACGTTTTCTTGTTCGTGAATAATTATCGTGTATTATGTTTTGAATGCAATTATATTTCTAATAAAAATGTTCTCTATAAATGTCACGGATGTTTTTTACACACGATGTTCAAATTATTTTTCAAAATACATAAATACTCGTACATTAAATACATCAGTGGTCCCCAGCCTGTGGGCCGTGGACCGGAGTCGGTCCGTGGATAAAATAATACCGGGCCGCTTAAGGAACATAAGATTATTTCCATTTTATTTACTATGGCGTCTTTATATTAATTTTTTGGTGTAACTGTATTTTCTATTCTGAAGGTATGTTTATAAATACAATTAAAATAAAATTATTAAATCAAAACAATCTAAAATATAAATAATCCACGCCCAACCTCAATGGGCCACTGTAAATTTATCAAACGTTGACCAGTTCTCGAAGATGAAAAGGTTGGGGAGCATTGACATATACAATGTTGTACACAAGGGGGGGGGTGTCCTAGGGGTCCGGATCTCTCCCCCCAAAGTCCTTGAGTTTTTTTCGATTGATGATAATCCTATATACAGGTAGAGGAAAAAATAATACGAACACCTGTGAAATAATGAAAAATCTTTATTAATAGAGGGCTGGAACACCCTTTGACTGAAGTGCAGATTTAATGCAACGTAGGCTAAATGCATAAAGGTCATGGATAATATTTAAAGGAATATTAAACCATTTCTCCTGCAGACCGGTCTTTAATTCCAAAAGGCTGGATTGAGGTGAAAATCGGGAACGAAGTTTGGACTCCAAAAAAACTCCCATAAATGTTCAATAATATTCAAGTCCTGAGACTGAGGGGACCAGGTAAGATGTTCAACTTCATCGTCATGCTCTTCTAAACACGCGTAAACACACCTAGCAGTTTAGATAGGGGCACTATTGTCTCGAAAAAGCGGTCTCTCTTCACGGAATACAGTCTAGACAAAAGAAGGGACACATGATCCTCTAGAATGTTTAGATAGTGATTGGATTGGATTTTCCCATGCAGAATAACAAGTGGTCGAAGACCACCCCAAAATATCGCACTCATACCATAATGGAGCTAACCTCATGCTTCACAGTCGGCAAGAGGCATTTAGGATTAAACGCTTCTCTGGGCGTTCTCCAGAAATAACGCGTCCGGTCGTCTGAAATGAGGGATGGACGATTCATCTGATTATATTACCCGTTGCCGTTGCTGTGGGGACCAGCCTTTATGATCTCTGCACCATTGGCGTCGCTTGAAAGCATTAGTTGCTGTCATCAAGGGCTTATGAATTGCCACTCTGCCATATATGTTCACAACATGAAGTTCCTTTTGACAGTTTTTGTTGAAACGGGGTCCTGGAGATGACTGTTAATTTCGAATGTTATCTCGGATAACGATTGCTTGTGCTTTCGGGCTACTATGCACTTCAAGACCCGTCTATCCCTATCAGCAAGCTTTGACTTTCAGCTACTGTTGTGCTTTGAAGATGTCGTCTCACCCTCTTTCGTGAACGCTTTCATAACGACTGATTGTACTCCTTGCAAACCCCAAAAGGTTTGCTGCTTCCGTAACCTATGCTCCACTTAAATGCGCTCTAACAATCATTCCTTTTTGGAACTCTGACAGGTCTGACATTTCAACTTATAACAGACAATTCGATAGACACATGCAACGCAGATGAATGCTCTTGAGAGACTGATACCTTCCTCTTCACGCTCACTAGGTGGCAGATTTCTGTTGCAGGTGGCGTGGCTGTACTGCAGGTGTGAAATACATCATACTTTTCTCACAGGTGTTCATATTATTTTGTCCTCCATCTGTATATATAACATAAAATTTAATGAAGCACTTGTAATTAACAATTTATTTTGTTAATTAATGTTGATTATTAATTCAATAATTTATTTTTTACCGTTTTTTGTTGACAAAAAAAGAGAAGAATCAATTGGTGTTGTCTTGAGGTATGGTATGAGTTGGGAGAATTTCGAACATGGGCATCCCCTTTGAAAATTTTTTGTGTGAGCTACTGCTGACATACATAATTATTATGCCCCTCCCCCCTTTTAATTAGATATTTTGGGTTTCTACTTTTTTTAGATAACTGGATTCGATCGTTGTTCTTATACAAACAAACTTCTTAAATATGATTTTTTTATACATAATAGTCTATGGAATAGCCAAATTTTAAAGATATTGTAAGACTTTGAAAAATAAATCAATGTTTTCGGAAAAATAAACCATTTTTATCAGTTTTCCCCGTGTATTCAATTTTTATCATATCTATTAACTTATCTCTCGGTGTAATCTTTTTGTTTAAATTCCTATTAAATTAAAGGTTCACAACGTTGAGAGGCTGATGCACTAAAGATTTATTGAGATTCAAAATCCTCACATTGGCGTAGTGTGAATATTTTGAGAATAAGGTTACCAATAGGTTACCAATCGTCACCAAAAGGCCTCGAAATGTTTTGAAGCGGGAAATTAGTAAGGCAATCAAAATTCTGTTAAATTAACATTAGACTACAATTGCAGTATGGATTATGTGAACTGGGTCATTTTCTTTTGATTTCTGATTGGGTGATGGGAACAAAACCTGATTTCATTAACCCGGGAGCAGTCGAGCACTCGATACTAGCGTTAAAATTCGCGCGGCGTGACGGAGTCACCCCAATTCATTTTTTTAAATAATTTTTATTGTACACGATAAAAATCGTAATTCCAGAGAATAGTAAAATTAAGAGAAAGTATACGTATGCCTAATTTTAGGGACTTTTCAATTTTTCTTGGATAATTTGAGAAAAAATCCAGTCAAGCTGAAATAAAATGTTTCAAATGGGGTTGACTTTAATAAAGGACATACAAATCACAGAGACACTTTTCGCTAACATTATTGGAATGTTATTTGCAGGCAAAACTGTCCTATTTTGTTCAAATGCATAGGGTGCAAAAGATTTAGGGGAGCAAAAAATTGGATTGCGAAAAAAAAAAAGAGAGAAAAAAATAAAATAATAGAGAGCGAACCAACGCCTAGCGAGTCATGTATGCATTGTGTTTGTGTGTGAGTGCTGAACTATGGAAAACATCTACTATGGAAAATAAAAAGCTTAACAGTTTGATGTTTCCATGCACACAGAATGATATTACAACGTAAATTGATTACAATGATGTCATTAATGATTTTGTAATATTCAAAGCTCGAAGACAATCTTTATTGTACAAATGCAATGACAGTGGCTTAACAAGGAACAAGGATGTCTAAAAGTAAAAGATAGTAAAGTGATAAACGATGATATTTAACACGTTGGTAACAGTTCATACATAATGTACTCTCTATACTATAATTGCAAAAGTTTTCGTTAACTTTCTGTACTAATTCACAAAAGGGTGGGTGATCCGTGATGCCGTAAGGTAAGAAATGAACAAGAATGGCCAAATTATGCCGCTATCCTCTCCTTACGCTGCTGGTTGCCAATCCAGGACACGGTGGGTTCATACGAGGGTTGGAACTTTAATAGTGGCAACACTGCGGTAATAACGCTACACAACAAAACCAAATAATGTCGTGTATACCACATGTGAGCTACATATCTACCTTACTTCTCAGCAAAAAGACTCGTTCTTCGTACGCAACGCTTACTCGAAGTGACTCGAGGAACTGATTCTTGTATTAGCTTCCGGTCTAAAATAAGTGTTCTCTGGATGTTTTCAAAACAAGAACAACGAAGTTGGATAACAATTGAATGTGCCAGAGGTCGTACAGCACGACAATCTCATCTAGGGGTTTAAGAGGCTTTAGGGGAATCTGCGTTGCCTTACAGAACTGTAGCAAGATGGGTAAAAGCCTTCAATGAAGGACGCCAAATTATTTGCTGACACTAGGTCGTCCTAGTGTAAGCAAAGCAGAAGTGCATGCTGCTGCCACATTAACGTACAATGATCGCCCCCAAGATCTAAGTCCTTGTGACTTACTTCCAAAGATGAAGGAACAACTTCATGGTATTCGCTTCAAAACTTTTCCAGATTCTTGCGACAGTAGACCGGTCCATTCTAACTATCAACAGAACAGGCGTAGAAGTAGATGTTCTGCGACTTTCTCATCGTTGGAAACGGGTTATACACAATGCTGGAAACTATACTGAAGCTCTGTAAATCATGGTGACATGAATCCCTTTTATGTTCCATGTAAATAAATTGTAGCCACTATTAAAGTTCCAACCCTCGTAAGTGGTGGATAAAGAAAAGTATGTCCAAGGAACAAAAACAAGGAAAGGAAAAAGAGTTAAGGGGGAAAATCTCTTTGGAATTAAAACTGGCAAGGTAAGAACTGTAGGAGGGGGCGCTCTAGAAATAGTGTGGGGGGAGGGGGTGTAACAATTTGAGTGCCTACTGCACCAGGGAGGTTAAAAAAGTCACTGAGAACTATATTCCTTCTTAAAAATTCAGTGGCTGTAATCCTAGTGAAGTACAAGTTGAAGAAGACAAATTAATATACATAAATCAGATTCATGAACTGGTGTGATAATTTCTTTCCGG
>BMAO01033745.1:0-18931 GCA_019973975.1 Trichonephila clavata | reverse complement strand
TTTTTTTCACCCTCTTTTTTTTTATTCTTAATCTCTAAACCCTATTTATTTTTCACAATATTTTGCAGCTTCCTGGTTTAAATCTTGGTTAACAATATTAGTATACTTTCAGGTTAATTTCCTGTTTTTTTTTTATTATTTTATCTTTTTATTTTTTTAGCAAAAAATGATATCTCCAATAAAATCCAATAATCTATCTCCCCCCCTTTTTTTTCTCTCTCTTTATTTATTTATTTATTTTTCACTGCTGCTATCTTCTTTTATGCTTCTTTAAAAAAAATGAGGGAGGAGATCTCGAAAAAAGTAATCCTCCTTCCGATGAATCATTTTCTTTTTCTGAAAACTAAAGAACCAAATGGCGGGAAAATATCATCAGGAAGTGGTGTCATCAACTGAAAAGTTGATTCCAAAGAAATTTTTTTTAATGTAATTATTCGTGCTTCCTGTTTTTTTTTTTTTTTGTCTTTATGGTGCATTTGTTTTGTATAATTTTATTTCTTTTGTATTTGTAAAAAAGTTGGAATTGTTTAAAATGTAAACTTTGATTTTTTTTTTACAATAAAAACTGGACGTGAGGGGGGGGGGGGTTGTTTCCGAGGGATCGGTTGTAGCTTTAAACCCTCTTCGGGTGAGCTCGGTTCCTCTGGGCATTCATCATCATCATCATCATCAACTACAGTTTTATTGAAATGTGGTTGTCACAGACAAAAAAAGACATCAAATTTATTTGAAATACACTTAATTGAATTGCAGTAGAAAATTATAAAGTAGAAAATACTCCTTCATTGTTGTGCGAGCTGGCTTTTCAAAGGAAGTGCATTCGTGAGATTTTGGAATTTGATGGAGCCTGTTTTAAAATATCTGGAAGAAAACAATGAGAACTACCCAGTGAGTGTTTGATACTCAAGAATGTAGATTGACTTTGGGATTTAGCTTTGCTTACCAATACAATGAGGCATTTAAATAATTTAAATTTATGACTACAATGAAAAGAGTATACTTTTCCTACCGTAATTGATCATATATCTTCTTTTCTTCTCGATTTTGGAGATAAAGATTAACAATTTCACTTTAATGCACGAACTATCTATCAAAGTTAATAATGCCTCGAGTTACAATAGTTTTAAAAGTTTAATATCCATTTTGCAATATTTATTCAGTGCTAGGTATGAAGACTTTCAAGACAATAGTAAAAAAATGTTGATATTTTCATACATTTTTTGCCATAATTTCTCGGCAAAACTTTTATTGTTACCCACCTGAAACCCAAATCGGAAATATTGATCTACAGCTCCATACTACATCAAAAAGCAAAAATATAAGGAACTTATTTGAACTGCAAAGAATCCGAATTATGTTGAATTTTGAAAAGTTGTACGAGCAAGCAATTTCCAAATTTACTCGATTTGGCTGTCAGATATTGTTGTAAGTTTGGATCAATATGTTTTTGAGCAAATGTTTTTTGTTATGAATATAATAAAATCAAAATATAACCTAAAATTTACTGATATACACCTAAAAAACAACATAATTTTTTTAGCATCTCCGAGTACTAATCTTAATATTAATGAGTTGGTTAAAAAAAAAAGACTACAAATTCAAAAGCCACGTTAAAAAAAGTACTGACTGTTCAGTAATTATTTAGAACTAGATGTCTCAAGTTACTTATTTTTTTTATAGCTAACCTAATTAATTTGTGAACCTGTAAAAATTTAATTAACTATAAAACTTAAGTTTGTACTTGTGTCTTATTTATTATATTATCTCTTTGAATTCCAATCTGAGATTTACATAAAAATGCACTATATGCATAAAAATTTCATAATAAACCTACAAGTAACATTTTTTCACCTTTTCCTATTGTTTTGTTTGTTGGAAATGCTACAAGTGGCCCGCCTAATTTTTAATCATATAGTGGCACTCTTCCCAAAAAGGTTGGTCACCCCTGCCTCAGACATATGGTTCTGCCTCTCCCTCTTCAAGAAAAAACAGATACCATCTCTTTACCATTGTCCAAGATTTCGTGAAGTCTGAGTAAAGAACATTCTCCCACCCCCTCTCGTTTCCTGCGGGATGGGGGGGGGGATACAGTGTTTATGAGCAAAATGACAAGCCGAAAAGGCTATGAGCTCTTCGGATGTTTACATTAAGAGTGTCGAAATTTACAATGCTTTCCAGCGTTTCATATTTCTTTCGGAAAGTTTAAAAGCTTAGTGTTAACAACCCATTTAGGAGATCGGCTTTGCGAAAACGGAAAATTAAATTTATAATTTCTTTTTCGTACTTTAATTGTTGATTATATATTAATTTTATTTTCAAATTTTGAAGAAAAATAATTTAAACTTGGATCCTTAATGGGTTAATGATAGTTCAAATGGTTAGTTTGAATTTGGTGTGAAAGCTATTAGAGAGAAGTATTATCTCAGGTGTCGTTCTTGTCATCAACCTGTGGTTAAAAATTAAGCCTTTGCGTTGCTTCTAAATGTGATAAATATAACCTTTCAATCAATTATTAAAAATGCAACCTATGTATCGATTGAGTAAGATTAATAAGATTTGATAACATTATAGGAATCTTGTTCTGAAGCTTTAAACTTTTGTTGGGTTATCTTGGTCCCTCTTAGATAAGAAAAAAATAACAGCATTCTCATTCCAATTTGCAAATAGAAGAAAAACATAAATACAAATATGTATATATTTATTTTCTTATAACTTAGGCCAATCTTACCACTATGTGTTAATAAACATATTACATTTTCTATCAAGTAGATCAAGATTTCACCTTTTGCATGGCTTTATCAGGAATTCCATGATTTGAATACAACACTATGGTATTTATTGATTTGAAATGTTCACTTTTATGAGAACGAAAAGTAGATTTTTAATTCTTTTATACATATATATACGTATAAAAGAATATATATATATATATAATAATAATAATGGGCAGTAGTGTACACAGATTTTTATGAGGGGGATTATATTTTTTAAAAAAAACATAGACGAAAACACCAAGACTTGATCTTCATGCTAAAATTAAAAATTTATTCGTCTTTGGGTGGGGTTTGTACTCTATCCTTCTGTACTCCTCTTATAATGGGATTTCTGATTAGAAGTATGATTAGGTTGTCTGATTATTCAAATATAAAAAAGGGATAAAAATCTGTTACTCTCTCTCCCTCTACCATGTTTTTATTTTTCTTCCATTAAACAAAATAGAACTACTTCACACACACACACATTTATTAATCGAACACTAATCATTTACCATTTGCTATAGAGAAACGCATTAAAAATGTACCAAAAAAAGTATCAGTATATGTTTTTTATGCAACTGCCAGGAATCACTTTATTCATAGTATTTTACAAAAGATAGAAAATAAAAATTTAAGCATAAGCTTTATTTTTAGTTTAGTTTCATAATAGCTAAAAATTTTGTAGTAAATTTAATTCTTAAAATAAAAAGGAAATAAATTATTGGACAAATTAGTTTAAAATGTGAATAAATAAGCCTTTCACACATAAAAAAAATCACCTAATTACATAACAGAAATTAAGATAACATTTTCACATTTTAAAATAACACTTACACTAACAGATTTAATTAAAGTACTTTCATCTACAAAATGTGCATTAATATACCAATATATATTATAAAAAAACATCAATTTTCTCTGCTTGTAATTAACTTTTTATATCAAACATAAGAATAAAACTCGAAGTATATAATTCATTTTCAAAGTATTATTAATCACAGTAAATGGATTATTAAAAAATTATATAACAATCTTTTTTTATTTGTAATTAAGTTTCTCATTTACTAAGCTCAAATATATATTTCTTCTGCAAAATTAAATTCACTAAAAATTTTGATTTAGGTGAATGAAAAAAAAAACAGATTTTTATTTTTACAGTGAAAATTAGATACGTAAGGGAATTTCACTATTATACTCAAGACATGGAAGAAAAAACTGCCTGAAAAACAATATCCTAAATAGAGAAATATCTCTTGTTTCAATGAACCACTAGGGCATAGAAAAATGCTATAACGCCAAACCAGGCAACCCAGAATAATGACGTCATTGCACATCTACCAATGACAAGCAACCTCTTTTCCTTTGACCGTGCCGAAAAGGAACACCCAAGTCGTGAGTAACTCAAAAAGTTCTCTCTATTTAACGTCATGCAAAATATCTACTGTTATCAAATTAGTGTTGCCAATCGGAAAAATAAAATTTAGAAAAACATTTTTTTAAGACTATTTTTTCGAAAAACAAATGTAATTCCTCCACAAAGAGTTGAAAAAATGAATAAATACAACTAAAATAAATATATTTACAGTTAAATGTGCTAAAATTCCCTCCAAAACTGCTCAAAATATTAATTTTCGCAAAGTTAAGACTTGACATGGCTGATGACGTCATATCTCCATTTAGCTGAAAAATCGCATAAAAATTGAATTTTAAAAAAATCTAAAGCAAATTTCGAAAAACACTCTTCGAGGTTAATAGCATAACAACCTATAGCTTCTACATGCCAAGTTTCATACATCTGGGTTGCTTAATTTCGCCGGAACAGCTGAAACACACAAACACAAAAACTCTTTATTTTATTAGTATAGATATTCCATACTAGCCAATTGCAATTTTTGTATCCTTTTGAATATACAAACATATTGAATTGTGTGTTGATAAAACAAGTATTTACGATTACGTAACGATTAAACTGTATATAATTCGATGACCCACAGAATGAGCGAAACAAATAATCAATGAATGTTCATTTTCACAATGTATCTAAAATAAAAATAAAACATTGTATTTTTCAGTACAGAAAATTTAATACGAAAATATGCATTTCTCAAATCATTTTGTTTTGTTTACGCTTTTATTCTGCATTAAATTACTCACCCTTTCGACTCATAGTAATTACATTTTTGAAAGATCGACTAAGTCACTTGGTTTTATTTGAAATATTTATTTGTAACACCTTCTATATAATCTATAAAAGAGGAGTTGCTTCATTTTGGAATTTGTCATGAGTAATCGTATTATTCAAATTAATCCAATATCTTTTCGTTAAAAAACGGGAGCTTCAAAAAACAATCATAGACAAGTATGTGAGCTCTTTCTGCTCGTAATCGTATTTCTTCCCACTGCACATACATAATTGAACAAATCAATTATTCAAAATAAATTTGTAGCATATATTCAAATTTACAATTTTGAAAGATGGTTACATATATATTTTTTTAAATTCATTTAATACACTTTTGACAAGAAGCTGGCTTGCACGGTACGACATGGTCTACGCCCACAGAGAAAATGCAATGTTTGATATTGTATTCAAAGAGAGGAAGCGCTGATATTGGTGAGAAAAATGCTTGACTCTGTAACCCTGCAGAATGTCACCCCCCCCCCCTGTATTTTCTCCATCTCCGCTTCTAAAAAAAGTGCTCTCTATTTAACGATTTCCGTAAAGGACTTGGCTTTTCAGGATCCAAACAGCACTTTATCATCACCTCCGAGGTGATGGCTATATGCACTCAGATAATTTTCTTTAATGCAATGCAAGCGCCATCTGTTGTCTAAAATATCATTTATTTTTGTGAATATATCTCACGATTATTTTTCAAACCTCAGTTTAATCTGCAATTAATTTAGTTAATGAAAAATAATTTATTGTATTATAAAATAAATATGACTGAAAAAGCTAAATATAATTTTGCAATTTTCATTAATAAAAATATTTTGTAATTTTCATTAACATATCTACACTTTTGCTTTGCGTGAAGAAAAATTAAAGCATAAAATATTAGAAAAATAACCTAAATTTTTATATAACATGTAAATTAATTCAACTACATTTAAATTCTATTCTTTTTTCAAAAGAATTAAGTAAAATGCCAACTTATCAAGTAGTTTTTTAAAAGTACCGTCTAAGAATAACTTTCTCAATATAATATAATGTATATTATTAATATTATATTAATACAACATTTAAGCTATTTTTTTCAACACACACATTACAATATATTGAAATCAAATATAATCACCAGGATATCATATTTTAATTGCATATTTATGCCAATAGTTAAATGATTAAGCTGAGAGTAATCTTGTCGTAACAAATGCTATCAATATTTTGCAAAATTATATGTCAAATTTAAAAAAATTATTTTCAGTCATGTTTAATTAAAATAGTATTTTAATGTAGAACATACAATGGAAAATAACATATTAAAAAATTACGGGCATTATAAGTTTTTGTTTTATGCAAAATGAGCACATTCATTTCAGTCTCCATTTAAGAAAACAATAAGTATAAAAAAGTTGATTACAGAAAATTAAAAAACAAATTAATTAATTAAAATAACAAGAAAGAAAATAAAACAATTAATAAAATAAAGCAAAAAATAAGAAGAAATGAAAAATAAAAATTATCCAAAGTGTAAATAAAATGCAATAAGAACTTCAGCAAAAATCATTCGACTAATACAGCAATACAAAAATAGTATAGGACTAGTTAATTCAATTAGTTCAATTATTTTAGTTTCCATATTACATAACAGATGGCGCTAGCATTGTATTAAAAAACTATCCTGGTGCATATAGCGCTGTCTCGATCAACTCCTGGCTTTTCCTGTCAACTAGTGAGTATGACCTGTTATGAAGACTCCGAAAATAAAAGTGTGATCGAATTGTTTGAAAATAAAAAACTTACTACTTTTTGCGCGCCTATGGTTAGGTATTCCAAGTAAGTTAAAAAAGACGTATTTGTGTGTGTGAATAAAATGTACCTGCACTAACAAAATTAGTTAACCTTCAGTGTTAAATGATGTAAAAATTATTTTAGAAACTGAAGAGTTTTTGACTTGTGTTTAAATACTCGGGAACATTTCCTGCAAATGAAATGTTTTAGAATGAATTTTACGGTTAATTCTTCATTATTAATGCAACTGTCTTTGTGAGAAAGTAAATGAATATAAGTTTGATTAAAAGGACTGCTTTCAAGTAAATTTAGATGTTAACAGTATTTAGTTTTGTTGTAGAACAGCTTGTATAAAACTAAACTATCTGAAAAGCATTTTGAAATAAACTACATGTAAAATGAGTACAACAATTTAACTTTGAATTACCTTCAAGAAAAGTAAATTAAAATGAATTCACTTCATGTATTCAATGTTGGTAATTCTTAAATTGTATAAAATATTTAGAAGTTAATTTTGAGAAAATTCTTTGGTATGAATTGGGAAAACGTCTTGACGAAAAACTTTTGTCGCCAGATACAGAAGTGGGCTGTGCTAGGATTTTACCAACAGCTAGCATTAACTGGTGGAATAAGATTGTTTTGAAAGGGAAAATAAATAAGGATGTAAAATATAAGGTAACAGTTATTTTTGCTCCTTTATATTCAAACTGGTACTAATTTGATATCAGTACTCTACCTGCCAAATTGTTTCAAATTTTTGCCAAGTTGAGCGATTTCCTTTCAATATGGTCACCTTGATTTTTATTGTGTGGTACTGTGGTGTAATGTTTACATCAAAAAATGTTTAACTTGTTTTAATTGTGGCAACCCTATTGATTTCAAGCAATTAAATTTTAAAAGAAATGTAACCATTTCTATACTGTATACTGTTGTAGTGTTCATGCTCCATTTTTGCGATTTCTTTCCTTGGAATAATAATTATCTCAGAAATTATTGGCGAGTACCAGATTCTTTTTAAAAAGTGTATGTGAGGGCTCTGCATTTAATTATTATGAGTGAATTGTTATTTAAATTCATACTTTTGACCATTTTTGTTTTCTAGGGATTCATATTTCTTTTTTCTATCTTGGTTAAGATTTCACTTATTTTGACTTCTAGAAAATATGATAAACACAAATTGTTTCTACAAAATATTAGAAAATGGATGGCTGAATTTTTTGTGTTGCAGATCTTATGGTGCCAATTTGCATTACTATTATAAATCTTGGGCAGAATTCTTTTTTAATGTTAACAAATTATGATTTTCCACTGTTTTGCTCTTAAATGATTTCATATTTTTTTTCTTAATTCTTTCAGCCTCAAATTATTTTTTAATAATTTTTTATTGCATGCCATGTTTTAAAATCCCCTCCTCCCAGCTTTAGGAATTCCTCATTTTATTTTTTTCCTTGTACTTATATTTTTCAGTATTGTTTTACAAAGGAAAAGAGAAAGTACATTTCATGATATTTCACTTTTTAAAGCCTTTTTTAAAATGATTGTATCTCTACTGTTCTTGCCTACTTCGAGTTTTAAGTCTTTTCTTTTTATTCTTTACAACCTGTTTTCTTAGTGCTAGGTAGCCATCTTCGATAAGAAACTGCTTTCTGTGCAAGGTGGTATGGCTTATCAACTAGGCATTAGTCGGGTAACGTATTGATGACCTGTTAGTTCTTTCAAAACAAATATTGTTGCTATTTTCAAGATGTGCCATTTTAAATCTTATTTATGCAAAATTTCTAAGTTTAGAATCATTGTAGTTTAGTTTTAAAGTGAAAAACTTGTCCATTGAAGACTACTGATTATACAAAATCACCAAAGATAGTGTGCATTACAAAATTATGTTATAACTTAATAAATTCAATAAGATTTTGAAATATCTTTACTGTGAGAATTTTTTAAACTATTAATAAAATAGATATTAATTTTAACTCTGAATACACATTTTAAGAAAAAAAAGGGAAATATTTAAATCAATTTAAGTGTACTGTTTTCCAAACTAGCATAAGAAGCTACCAAATGTGATTCAGAAATCTGAACAACATTCAAATAAAATATTAAAAACAATTTTCTCTATATAAATTTTTAAGTCCTATCCAATATGAAATTTTGAAAATTTTTAAAATATAAGTTTGTGGCAATGATTTTTGAGGGATCATGGTTATGAATTTGAGGCCAGCATTTCTGCCTAGTCCTACTGCTATAAAGACCTACTGTGTAAAGGAGCTGATGTATCTTAAATCTGTTGAGGTATCATGTTGCATGAAATAGAAGTTTGAAGAGTGAGGTGCCAGCTCAGGTGGTCTTTGTCATCTTAATGTAATTCAAAATAATGAACTCTGTTGCTTTTTAGCCTTTGTTTTGCTTCACAATGCAATATTAAATTATCAAAGTATAAATTAATGAAAATGTATATCCCCCTCCTTATCACAAGAAATATGAAACTAAGTAATAATTCATAAATGTGATTTCAAGTGATATTGAATTGAATTTTTTTAAATAAAATAATTGATTTCAGAGCTGAAACTTTTAAGGTAGGTTTTTGAATTTTTCATGCAGGAGAAAGAGGGGGGGGGGGGATGATGTTTATAATTTTTAGAGTAAATTACTAAATTTAAATATTCAAATACATAATAGAAGATACTTGTATTTTCTTTTTTATATCCTAAATTTTTTTTTAAAATTATTATTTGTGTAATTTTTTTGTTTGCTTGTCTTATTTTCTTTCAAAGAACATTTCCATTCTCTTTTCCCTCTTTTTTTAAAAAAAAGTTGTTAAAAATTTGAATTTTTTTATTGGGGTTTTCTTCCTAAAAAAAATCAATCATATTCTCCATCCAAGATAAACCTTTTTTGATGTATATAGAAATAAATATACTTTTTAAATAAATTTTTCTATATGTTAATTTTATCAGGTGCTTCTTATTTTCTTTTAAAGAACATTTTCATTCTTTTTCTTTTGTTAAAAAGCAACATAAATAATACAATGTTAATTCTAGCTATTTCTTTACAAAGAAAGCTTTTGCATCTCAACTAATACCTGACTAGTTGGGATCGTAACTAGTGATATTTGCATATCAATCAAAATTATGTGTTGACTTTTTTTTCCAAATTTTTAATTCATCATTGAAGTTTTTGTAGAAAAAATGTTTTTTTTTCCCTCCTCAACTTTTATATACCATGTTTTCTTTTAATCTAAAAAGAACATATCAGTATGAAATGTATTATCACTTAACATAAATATAATTGCAACTTTTGACTGATGTTATTTGTAATAATTTAAATTTTTAAAAATGGATTGTGAAGTTTTGTAGTTTAAAAAAATGTTGATTATATTATTAATTGCATATTTTTTACTGTCTTTTTAATATTTCCTCTTGGTCCTTTTTTTTCCTCCCTTACTTTTAAAATTATTTAAAAATGTCATTCAAACTGCTTAAAATATTTTCATTCTCATGTTTTGAAAGCTCCCTTTCCCTCCTAAACCTGAATTCTTCTGTTCATGTAAAAAGTTTGTATAAAAATATAGCATGCTTTTTTATAAATGTTATTGTTTAATTAACTTATTGCTGTATGGTGTATGTGGGGAAAAGACTTATTAGTTTGAGCCATATAAAGACATATCTGCTAATTTTTGATGAAATAATTACAAAACAAGAATAAGTCTTTGTCAACTAAGCAATTGCCAAGAGAAAATTGAACTAACTTTTTTTCAAATTCTTGAAACAATTTGGAATTCTACATTAGAAGAAATGGGTTTTTATCTTTTTTTTATGATAATTTTATAATTATTCTGCACTCTACAGGAAAACCAAATTATGATTATTTTATCTCTAATTCTCAAGTCCATGTCTAACTTTTACATAATTTAATTTTTGGGTGCTTTGAGTATCCTGTTTGAATGTCCAATTCTTATTAATTTACAGTAAAAATTGTCTCAGGGTAACTAAATAATATTCCTTATGTAGCAAATTTTTCTTTTGAGTCTCATTCTTATTTTTTAAGATCATCTAAAATCTCTCTCTCCTTCACATTTCAAATTCCCATAAAATATTTTCCTCTAATAATGCTTTTCTCTTTTCAATTTATTTTATCTTAGATAATTTTTAAGGAAAATTTAAGTTTTATTTTTATTTTCAGGTTTATATGAAGATTTAACATAATTAACATTCTGATTGAGAAATTTTTCAAGTTTTAAATCCTTGTAGAATTTTTATTTATAAACTAGTTGTACCCTGCCACACATTACTGTGGCTCAGTCTGGTTAAAAAGAAAGCACATGTTTTCAGTATGTTTAAACATTTGTATTCGAGGTATGATTTTTTTATAAAAAAAATGTATAAATATATATACACAAAACTTTACTTAACTGATATCATTTGTTATTTGGAAACCAAATATTTGAAGTTATTACAACTTTTTTTTGTCCTTTTGTTAAAAAGTTTAGGGAAAATTTTGTGCTTCACTCCGCCTGCCCTTTAAACTTGAAAATTTGCCCTTTTTTGTCTTGACTCAACACATTCAAAACTGTTTGTTTAATGAGGCTAAGTATTCTGCTTTGCTCTGTCATCTCTTTTAACAATTTAGATTGAGAGACTGAAATTGTGGTTGATCTGGTTTGATGTTCTATAGTTAAGCGATTGCTATTGGCGATGGGTCTCGTAATTCTGAACCTTGGTCAAGTGACAACATAGAATGAAACTTTGCTCTCTTTCGATTGGAGGTCCATGTTGTTAAGTTTGAAATATCTACATACTCTTAAATACTCAAAAAATTTGAAATATTCTTTTAATGTTTATATTTTTTTCAAATTCCCAAAGGGGGTTAAGATAATGCCTCTTATTGTATTGAAACTCATTTTAGAAAATGAGCTTCATTTTGGTCTACTTCTGCTGTGTGTTCTGTGGATGCTCTATGGAATTTAAAGTAAAACAGTGCAAACTTTTAAGTATTTAGCATTTATAAATTTAAAGAGATACTGGGACTTGCATATTGCTTTGGGGTAAAAAACATTTTAGTAGGATTGTGACATAGTAAATTTCATCCTGACATTTTCAAATAGTGTAGATTGTTTGTATAAAGAAGGTTATTATGACGAATATGTCCTTGTTATACAAAAGTTCCTCATGTGTATGTTCTCTTTATTGAAGGAAATGTACTTCTAATGAACATCCTATGGAAAATATTAAAAGATTTTACAATTCTCTATAGAAAGAATGATTATTTTAAAAGATGTTGATAGTAACAAATGAAATTTCTGTAAATAACTGTAATTTTGATATTGGCTGCTGTTAATATGCTGTTTTGATCTGAAAGACTTTTTTTTATTGCACCTGAAAAATTTTAGTAAAAAGTGAATATATATTTTAAAAAAAAACTTGCTGTATTCCAATTCCCTTACAAGTGACTTAAATTGCATTAGTGATGTGGTCAATGTATTATCCTTGAATAAAGGTGTTCACTCGCAACAGTTCCAAAACTTCTTGCACAAACTTAGAGAGGAAGTAAAGAACACATTATTAGTAATTTTCCCATAGGAAAGCATGGGTTGGAAATACCTCCCAAATGTGAAAAATAGAGATAAAGACACAAAACGGACAACAGAAAGCAATATACTTTATTACACAACAAAAGAGTACAATCGGTCACAAAAAGTGTTCATCCAGCAGCCTGGCTTCGAAAGATCTGTTGTATCCGAGTGAACACACACACATGTTGCGATTTTGTTGACGTCTCGTTAGATATCTCCCAACACAACCGTACAGCAGCTCATCTTTTCCCATTTAGTAATAACCATAGACGAAGTGCATATCCACCATTCTGATGTTCATGATACTATTCATGTTTATCGCATGCAGTCGATGTCTGAAATGAAGCCACTGTGCCAATCTTTAGAGGTAGCATACGACGGCAATCTTCGCTTTTGCCTATGCTTTCCTGTGTGATTATGATTCCTAATGATGTTTACCTACCCTCCAAGTTCGTATACAGGAGTATACACCCTGTATAATGCGTGATATATGCATGATGTATTCACCCTGTATATATATCGTGTGTGCTTGCCGATTTGTTTTAAGATTTAATGTTTATGGTTAATCTGAATATCCAAACCACATTCAAAAGACTTTATGGAACTCTTAAAAATAAATTTGGAATTGGGATTGTATGATCTATATTTGTGTTCGGTGAGTGTCACGAGTTTTAAATAATTCGATGGACCAAGTCTTTCGTTTAATTTTTTAATAAAAACTTAACAATAACAATTAAAATGTTATAAGTAAAGTGATTGTGGGTTTCGTAGTAAGAGCAGTTGTGTTACCCACGTCAGATTGCCGACAGTTATTCAGTTTCTGCCGAGTGTTACATACGGACGGTAGAGGGCGCACGCAGGCGCCAACATCCAGTCTGGCCTTGCCATGTTCGCATGCAAGAACTTAGCTATTTTATATCTTAGCATAAAGTTAAACATGAATTAATGCAAGTAATTATTAAGGGAATATACAATTAAACATAAATATTAAATTTCAGTAGATAATTAGTTTAAGTCCACAAATAGTAGAATACACAAACACAAGAAAATTGTAATACATAGTAAGTAATTTGATACATAACACTAGAAATACCATAAATTCAAACAATAATTTCAAAGTGAATAATATCATAGATAACTATACACATTCAATTTTCAATAGGGAGTATTCTCAGTCTATTAATAGACCTTTTGTAAATACCTTTATTAGTTTTAATGTCTGCAACTCTAACTTTCTTATCCTTCCCCAGATATATTTTTACAACACGTCCCAATAACCATTTACAAGGAGGGAGATTTTCTTTTCTAATTAAACCCATATCTCTCAATTTGAGATTTTCTTTATTAACAACCCGTTTTGTTATTTGTTGCAAACTATTTAAATATAAAAGGCTCCAGTTGGTGCCGTTGGTGTGGTGTGGTAGTTATGAGAGGGGGGTGCCAGCTCAGGTGTCTTCCGCGTCACTTGACCATGGTTCAAAATTACGCGGACCGTCCCCAAAAGGCCTCGTGTTGCTGAACAGTGGGACGTTAATATTCACTCAAATTCACAAATTCAGCACTTCCAATATTATTTTCCGAAATTACTTTGATTTCTTTGTTTCTTTCCTCTCCGCTTAGCCCGGCGTTGCACGGCCTTTTACCGAGTGAATAACTTCACCCTCATGGAAATTTCGTGTTTCCATCAGGCCAATAGCACTTGTGTGTGTGTGCGTGCGTGCGATGTGAGTGATTTCTTTAACACTCTTATAAAAACTTCCTTTTTCGAAATTTGTTCTTGCGTGGTGTGGTGTGGTGTGGTAATTCTTAAAGATGGGTGAATGCTCAGGTGTCGCCCTCGTCACTTGAGCATGGTTGAAAATTTCGAGGTTCGTCACCAAAAACCCTTGAATAGGCAAATAGTGCGAATTTAAAAATCACCCACTCACTTTCCAATTCTTTCGTTTTACAGAGTGAATAACTTCATCCCCATGGAAATTTCGTGTTTCCCTCAGGCCGATAGCACTTGTGTGTGTGTGTGTATGCGCGCGATGTGAGTGATTTCTTTAACTATGTCATAAAAACTCCCTTTTTCGAAATTTGTTCTTGCGTTGGTGTGGTGTGGTAATTATTAAAGATGGGTGAAAGCTCAGGTGTCGTTCTCGTCACTTGAGAATGGTTGAAAATTTCGAGGTCCGTCACCAAAAATTTTCGAATAGGCAAACAGGGTGAATTTTAAAATCACCCACTCACTTTCCAATTCTTTCGTTGCAATTTTTTATTTCCCGGAAACGAAAATGTCGTCTTTTTAAAAATAGTTGTATGCTGAAAAAAAGACAGAAAGTATAAATTTTTAAAATTACAAAATTTCACTACTATTTTAATTCTTGGAGTAAAATTGTGAGGATTTTTTTGAAATATTCGACTTGGGGGGAAAAAGTTTCATGCAATTACCTTTATAAAAGAAGAAATTATTAAATGATTGATTTAAGTATTTTGAGTGTTTTATTACAATTCGTTCAAAAAAGTTTTCGGCTTTTTATTTTTTAAATCCCTGATTCTGAAAGTTTTAAAAATCATTTTTATATAAACGCAACGATATTGATTCATATGAGAAAAAATCATAAAATATGCAAAACAGCATTGTTTTGTAAAAAAAAAAAGTTGTTTTTTTTCTATAAAATTCTTTAAAGAAAGATAGTTTTTTCCCGGAAACAAAACTGCAGCATTTTTAAAAATAGTTGTATGCTGAAAAAAGAACAGAAAGTATAAATTTTTCAAATTACAAAATTTCACTACTATTTTAATTCTTGAAGTAAAATTGTGAGAATTTTTTGAAATATTCGACACGGGGGAAAAAAGTTTCATGCAATTACGCATTATTTTAAAGTAAACTATAAGTTTTATGAAAGAGAACAAAAATTTTGATACTGATAAATATTTTAAATGAATATCAGAAATGCATTTAATGCATTTTAATTTTTAAAAAATTTCACTGAAAAAAACATTTAAAAAGAAAATAATACTATTTGATAAAAACATTTAATTTTTTTAATTTTAATTTTATAGTTTTTCATTCCACACTGTGTTAAAATTATTTAAACACGTATCTGCGAAAAAAGTATATTTTAAAAAACTAACTTATTAATTATTTTCTAATAAAATTGATTAAAATTGCTCATTTAGCAATTAATTGTGACATACCATTTGCTTACATAACGGCAGCACTGAAAATGAAGTAAGTTTCAGATCAGTGGGGATGCAGCAAGTGAATTCAATCATTGAAGAAGAGAGAATTAAAATATATTTAAGAACATTTCCTTTTTGTGTGTAATGATGTGTGGCGACGCAATGTCCAGTAGGAGAAAAAAATTTAAGACAAGTATGAAAAAAGGCGACCGGCGGGTTTCTGCGAGGCCGACATCCTCCTTCGCATTGACCGCGCACGACAGTGCTGCAGTTATAGTCTTGAGTGTAGCGGGAGCTCTGAGCACTCTGCCACCAGACAGTTAACCAATGTTTGGCTAAATGTAAAATCGCGTATTTTAAATTATTTTAAAAAATCATTACCTTTATTTTAAGGGTGTAATTTTTACGTTAATGCTCTCAAACATCACCAACTATTTGCAAAAATAACGTACTTTGAAATAAAAAATTTACAAATTACTACTTTTTAATTTATTTCTCAGAAAAAAACATAAGTTTACGAAAATCACAAAATGTTTTTTAAAATCCGTAATTTTGAAGCAATTTTTTCAATCTTCGTATATGTTACGGATAATATTACTATACACACGGAAAAAAGGTTTTGTGCGATTATCTTCATAAATGACGAAGTTATTCAATGTGAAGTAAAAATTAAGACTACTTTTTAAAAATTCTTTAAAAAATAAAGTTTTGGAAATTTTATTTTTTAAATGAATGGATCTAAAAGAGAAATGCTTGAAGTTAATTAGTGTAGAATATCGATTTAATAACACGAAAAGTAATTCATACCCAATGATTTAGAAATAATTTTCATAAAAACGCATCTGTTTTAACACTATTTTAAAAAATTCGAAAAAAATGGAAAATATCGTTATTTCACAAAAAAAATTATACCGTGTCGTGGCGAAATAAATGATCTTTCCGATTCTGTAATTATTTTTTGTCTCATTTCGACACCGAAAATTAGATGACAATTTTAATATAGTGGAAAACGTAAGATTACCGCTCGGCCGAAACGGAAGGGAAGTTCCGCCAAGTAAACAACCGGCAGGAGTAAAACAATTAGGCGTTTTAAGGTTTTTAATTAATATCTTTTTAACTAATTACAATATCGGAATATAAATAGGCAATACGGCTTCCCCGGAAAATTCCCGATCTTTTGGTACCTTCCGCGACTTTCTGCGTGGTGCTGTTCATGAGAAGATAGACGCACATAGATAGATATAGATACGTTTGTTTACCTTCGAATTTTAATAGGTGTAAGACTAGCTTTCTATCTATCTATCTAGCTTTCATAGCCCGGCGTTGCACGGGCTTATACCGAGGGTATAACTTAATCCCCCCATGTTAATTTCTTCCTTTTATTCTAACGCCAACACTTTTGTGGGGTTTCACGCGTACGATGTGAGTGCATGTCCCGTGAGTGCGTGTCATGGCTTTGTTGCTTAACATTTTCCCTTCTCTTCACAAATTCTCGATCCTAGTACCACTGAAGACCCGCAGTATAGGGGAGCGATGCACGTAAAATCTGTCGAGAGCTCAAACGTCCTCCTGCTGGTGTGGTGTGGTAGTTAGGAGAGGGGGTGCCAGCTCAGGTGTCGTCCGCGTCACTTGACGATGGTTCAAAATTACGTGGACCGTCCCAAAAAGGCCTCGTGTAGCTGAACAGTATGACGTTAATATTCACTCAATCTTCACAAATTCAGCACTTCCAATATTATTTTCCGAAATTACTTTGATTTCTTTGTTTCTTTCCTCTCGCTTAGCCCGGCGTTGCACGGGCTTTTACCGAGTGAATAACTTCACCCTCATGGAAATTTCGTGTTTCCCTCAGGCCGATAGTACCTGTGTGTGTGTGTGCGTGCGGGCGATGTGAGTGATTTCTTTAACAATGTCATAAAAACTCCCTTTTTCGAAATTTGTTCTTGCGTTGGTGTGGTGTGGTAATTATTAAGGATGGGTGAAAGCTCATGTGTCGTCCTCGTCACTTGAGCATGGTTGAAAATTTCAAGGTCTGTCACCAAAAACCCTTGAATAGGCAAACAGTGTGAATTTAAAAATCACCCACTCACTTTCCAATTCTTTCCTTTGCCTGAGTGAATAATTTCATCCCCATGGAAATTTCGTGTTTTTCCCTCAGGCCGATAGCACTTGTGTGTGTATGCGCGCGATGTGAGTGATTTCTTTAACTATGTCATAAAAACTCCCTTTTTCGAAATTTGTTCTTGCGTTGGTGTGGTGTGGTAATTATTAAAGATGGGTGAAAGCTCAGGTGTCGTCCACGTCACTTGAGAATGGTTGAAAATTTCGAGGTCCGTCACCAAAAATTCTCGAATAGGCAAACAGGGTGAATTTTAAAATCACCCACTCACTTCAACGATATTGATTCATATGAGAAAAACTCATAAAATATGCAAAACATCATTGTTTTGTAAAAAAAAAAAGTTGTTTTTTTTCCTATAAAATTCTTTTTTTTTGGCATTTTATTTTTTTAATCATTGATTCTAAATGACCAATGACTTTTTTAAAAATCATTTTCAGTTAAATGCATCGATATTTATTCATTTTAGAAGAAATCATAAAGTAGGCAAAGTATTATTATTTTGGAAAAAAAATCCGAATCGTGACAAATAAATGATGTTTGGTATTTAATTTATTCAATCACTGATATTAAAAGAGCAAAGTAGGAATCTTTTTAGTTCAGATGGTTTACTTATCATAGTTATAAGAAATCCTTATACGTAACGATTGAAAAATTTCGATTAATGATTTACAGAAAACAATTCTTTTTTACTTAAAAAAATGTATATTTAAAGCAACAAAGAAAACGTTCTGATATAATATATTACGAAAAACCAAGCATATTCATTATTTTAACAATAATTATTTTCTTAGAGCTAAAAATAATACAAAGGGTTTGTGTGTATGTGTGGTATTTTCATTTGCCAATGAATCGTTATATACTGGTAGCTAAAGTATAGTCCAGAAAACTATAATCTATCGTTTTATCCAGAAAAAAACAGATTATACAGTGTTGTCATTACATAATTAATCTAGTAATGAATAACGGAAAAAATATTGCAACATCAAGTTTGACCTTGGCCACTGAGCGTTAAACAGAGGGGAAAAAATAATAATGATTCTCGCGCATGCGCAAAGCCTTTAGAATGTCTTTAAATTTTACATTATTTTTATGGCTCAATTTTTAATTGAAAATTCCAAGTTTTCACATATTGATTGGAAACAACAATAATTTTTGAAGAAAAAATGTTACAAAAATAATGCTTATATTATTTCTCGCAAAAACTTTATTTACGAAAATCACAAAAAAAATCTTAAAAATCCGTAATTTTTAAGCAAAATCGACACACGGGAAAAATTTAATGCAATTTTTTTTTTCAATGAAGAAATTATTAAATGATTGATTTAAGTATTTTGAGTGTTTTATTACAATTCGTTCAAAAA